>CAXIVS010000452.1:0-16612 GCA_964035775.1 Osedax frankpressi | reverse complement strand
AAAGGACAGCTTTACAAAACAAGTGGTATGTATCTCATATCTACTGCTGACTGAGCATTGTTTTCATGATTTAGCACTACAGACGACATCATTTTGTGTGTTGCATGTTTGAACATTGTTGGATGTAGCCTGGGGTGGCCTACTGTCACTGCACCTTTTAAAACTAAATGCAGCAACACAGCTTTTTAAATACATTATTCACATGTCTGCATCAAGTTTTCCATATCTGCTAATTCATAACCCATAACAAACTCAACCTAGCAGTGCAATTATTTATTTGTTGGTAATTTTTATGTTGACATAAAAATATTCTAACAACTTGCACTGGCATGTTTTACAGGAACAGGAAAGTGAAGACACAGAATCTACCGATATCACAACAAATTGTGTAGATCTGATGTTTCTGTTTGTATGACTTCAGCTGCCGAGGACGCGGTCTCGTCAGTTTATGGGTCGCATGACACACAACCTGTTGTTCCGCACGGCCATCCTCATGTCATTCCTCGGTGTCGGACTGTCCACATTCAGCATCTCACAACTACATGACACGCGGCCCCGACACTTGTTCCTGCGTGACATGTCACCACCACAACAATGGCACAACGCACCAGTCAAGACAGAGGAGCTACACTGATGCCAGTGTCACCAGTATTATGATGTACAGAGGGCAATGGACTATATTATGATGTACAGAGGACTGTGCTGTGATGTACAGAGGGTGAATGGACTGTATTGTGATATACAGATGGGCACAGAATGAAGGGTGGTGAATGGACTGTGGGGAGACAGGACTGTGCAGTTGTTTGTGTGTGGTTACTGAATGCCCCAACAGGGTTGTGTTTGATACAAAGCTTCTTCAATGCAAGTGATGGACACTGGCTCTTGTTATAGTTGGACCCTAATGCTTGGAGGGAAAGACTTGCTCGACTCCACATATTATATATGTGGTTTTCATGTCATGTTTGACACATCTGGAGAACTGTCAACATGTCACTTTTATGTACATGGTTTATTAATTAACACAACTTGTTTTTGTGACAGAACGTGTGATTGAAACACTAATCCTGGAGGTGTAGGATTGCATGAGGTGTACATATGAACTTGAACTATATTCTTGGGGAGTGCATTTACAGTCAACTTTTGTGTATGCTTTTGTCTGTTTATTTTCTTGTATTGTTGTCAAACACGTCTTGTTATAGCAAACGTTTGCAGTTTCGGTCTTTAGTGTGTTTACTGGATCAGTGAGGTCAGACCAGAGCAGGATTTGGATAAACTCTGTTTGGTCCAATTTCCTAATATCATACAGGGGTGTATATAGGAACCAAACACTAAGTTAGGAAAAAGAATACTATTCTGCTATTTGCTAATGAGTGGAGATAACCTTTTTATGCTCTACTGAAGTGGATGTGTTCTGTTCTAAAATACATCAGTATTGATGCATATAGTTGTGGAATATCCACTCTGGTTTGTGCATCTGCTTTCGGTAATGTGATATCCATGGCCTGGCTGTACATGAGGGCCTGGCTGTACGTGAGGCCCTGGCTGTACGTGAGGGCCTGGCTATACATGGCCATGTCACCTAACACACATCAGCTTGCAATGCAGCTCAATAAATGTGGTTATTGAGCTTGCATGTTTCTGAAACCAAGCTGTTTGACCAATATTTCATGGCGTGTTGTAACGTGTAACCTGCTTTTATGTGGGGACAACACTTTGTTATCATTAATCTTTGCAGAAATAAAGTTTGATGAATTTATTAATCATTTGGTAATTTGTGGTTGCATGCAGTTTAAACTGCCAAAATAATCACTCACTATACACTACCATTATTTTTGCCAAAAAGGTTTGGAGAAAAATCTGAAATAGACATACAAATGTAGAACATTGTTGTGCTGAATTTGTTATGGATAATGATATGCTATTTTAAATGCTCATTTGTTGTACATTGTACAAAGTTTGAAGGCTCACCTCACTCCAGATGTCGGTGAAAGAGAAACAACTAATACATATTTTCTCGTAAAATATTTTTTAATAGAATATTCTGTATAAAATAAAGAGGACCGGTGGATGGCGACACCGACAATAATTATCAACAAATATCATTTCACAAAAATTACATTCCACAAATATCTTTTTCCATTATACACGTCCCTGTAACCTCTGTGTGAAGTGCTGTAGACATCTGCAGTGCAAGTGACATCTAACTGACAGTTTTCTCAATGACTAATAACGTTTCAATAATACATCCTAATTACACTTGTACTGTACATAACACTACTTATTCTAATTAGCAAATATTGTTTAAGTTGCATTATGAAATTCCGTTTAATTTTTTTAAATCCTGTGGATCTACATGTCCCATGTTACAATATCACTCGATTCTATTTAAGGGAATTAATAAAATATGCAATTTTTAGATAAAATAGTGTAACATACAAAGAATATGTGTTTGCATGGCACAGATTCATTTCTCTGTTTGCTGGACGTGGCGACTGGTAATTTTGCAAATGCAAAGTGACAAACACAGTAGCAACTGATGTCAAGTAGGGAGATAATCTCTCTGATATACAAACGTTTT
Source organism: Osedax frankpressi (assembly GCA_964035775.1). Taxonomy (NCBI): domain Eukaryota; kingdom Metazoa; phylum Annelida; class Polychaeta; order Sabellida; family Siboglinidae; genus Osedax; species Osedax frankpressi. Next base: position 14,034 of record CAXIVS010000452.1, on the reverse strand, counting down.
CTTAGAAAGTCGAACAGCTAAAAATCATACTTATACTCAGAATGCAACTTCAAATTGGAGACATGTCATACCACATGTACTTTCATGAGAGTTCAGAGAAGTCAGTCAGTCACCAGGCTGCACTGAGTAAATATGTGCTTTTTATGTGCAGGTAAATGTGTCTAATAACAAAGTGACACTAGAGCCTATGTCTACTCTGTCAACCCACGGCCCCTACCACAACAAACTCTTGTCGGTCAATACAGTAAATACTCAACACTAACAAGTAAACTAAAGTGCATGTAGAAAAGTTGTACTGTTAGAACAAGAGGTAGACCATAAGTATGTCTACATTAGTATCTAGTGCCTGAAAGATGGCACGTATGTGAGAACAGAGAAAAAACCATGTTTGTGACAGTGTTGACTAATGTTGGCAACACTTAGCTACCTACACCAACCTCAGAGAATAGTGGATGCCATTTAACTCTTATATTGTTCATTTCCCAAGTTCTCTTTGTTCACATTTACACACAATGGATAACTGAACCTTGGTCTGCATTCTCCAGACAAATCTGTATCTCCAAAGCACTCAGACTAACCAAGTCTTCAGATAGAATAACTGCATCAATCATAGAATACTTATGGTTTTATCATAAAATCAGTATATAGATTAAAAAAATATTACATCTTGACAGCCAGACTTTCTTTAATATACTTTTATTTCTGGCTATTCACTACATTACCAAACAACTGTTGACAGTTTCCGACACAGTTGATTGGGACCAGGTGTGCACAACACCTGATGTGCACATAATGTCATCAACAAAGATCTGTCTCTTCCTCATGCCATGGCAATATCATATATGACTAAAACATTCAAACTGGACACTATAATGATAACATTGTCAAAAAATAAACATGGTGCGAGATTGGATATATACTGTAGTTTACACAAGACAATGTTATTAGAAGATGACATGGCCTATATTTAACTTCTGCTACAAGAGTTGAAGCAAATGATATCAGTTGACACCAGTCAACCTGATACAGTGAATATGAAGTCACCAGTGACAAGGTCTACTTATAAGTACAGACACTGCACTATTGTTAGTCTACAGTGGCACATTGTCTACAGTCAACGTGGCACATTGTCTGTGCAAGGTGGCAGTTAATTCCTATCGGTGTCACACCACATGCTCCAGCAGCGTCACACAAGGACACTTTGGTTCCACTTGATGACAGTGGCCTTAGAAGTTCTCGTAGAAGTGTGGGAACCTGGTGCGTGTGAACTTAGACACGTTGTTACATGCATTCACAATGCTCTTTGTGAGTCCGGCCGGACCACAGCTGAACACACCAACCTTCTTCACCTGAAACACATCGGTTGTTACAGAGTTATAATACAACACTGTTAGTTATTTCTACATGATACAGTGACACTGGAGGGAAACTGACAAAATGTACAGTTGAAATATGACGATGCAGTCAATGACACAAGAGCTGTGATGTTGAACTTAGCATTCTTTGCAGTAAACCCACAAATGGCAGCTGTGAACTTAGCATTCTATGCAGTAAACCCACAAGTGGCAGCTGTGAACTTAGCATTCTATGCAGTAAACCCACAAGTGGCAGCTGTGAACTTAGCATTCTTTGCAGTAAACCCACAAGTGGCAGCTGTGAACTTAGCATTCTATGCAGTAAACCCACAAGTGCCAGTTGCGAACTTAGCATTCTTTGCAGTAAACCCACAAGTGCCAGTTGTGAACTTAGCATTCTATGCAGTAAACCCACAAGTGGCAGCTGTGAACTTAGCATTCTTTGCAGTAAACCCACAAGTGGCAGCTGTGAACTTAGCATTCTTTGCAGTAAACCCACAAGTGCCAGTTGTGAACTTAGCATTCTATGCAGTAAACCCACAAGTGGCAGCTGTGAACTTAGCATTCTTTGCAGTAAACCCACAAGTGGCAGCTGCGAACTTAGCATTCTATGCAGTAAACCCACAAGTGCCAGTTGTGAACTTAGCATTCTATGCAGTAAACCCACAAGTGGCAGCTGTGAACTTAGCATTGCATGCAGTAAACCCACAAGTGGCAGCTGTGAACTTAGCATTCTTTGCAGTATACCCACAAGTGCCAGTTGTGAACTTAGCATTCTATGCAGTAACCCCACAAGTGGCAGCTGTGGACTTAGCATTGCATGCAGTAAACCCACAAGTGGCAGCTGTGAACTTAGCATTCTATGCGGTAAACCCACAAGTGGCAGCTGTGAACTTAGCATTCTATGCAGTAAACCCACAAGTGCCAGTTGCGAACTTAGCATTCTATGCAGTAAACCCACAAGTGCCAGTTGTGAACTTAGCATTCTATGCAGTAAACCCACAAGTGGCAGCTGTGAACTTAGCATTCTATGCAGTAAACCCACAAGTGGCAGCTGTGAACTTAGCATTCTATGCGGTAAACCCACAAGTGGCAGCTGTGAACTTAGCATTCTATGCGGTAAACCCACAAGTGGCAGCTGTGAACTTAGCATTCTATGCAGTAAACCCACAAGTGGCAGCTGTGAACTTAGCAATCTATGCAGTAAACCCACAAGTGGCAGCTGTGAACTTAGCATTCTATGCAGTAAACCCACAAGTGGCAGCTGTGAACTTAGCATTCTATGCAGTAAACCCACAAGTGGCAGCTGTGAACCTGAATGTACAGTAGCGACTATTTATTTTATTTTATTGTGACTTTCTAAAATAAACTCCCCAGTATGTCACTAGATTGCTGCTGACACTGTCAGTGGTTAAGTCAAAGTGCCCAGTGTGATGAGGGCCTCCAGGTGATGCTGTGTGTGTATTATATTCACCTTAGGGTGTTTGTTGCTGATGGCTTGGAAGAACATCTCAAAGTTGGGTCGACCAAAGTGAGTCTTGCCCTTGAGTCCAGTGAACAGACTGTTGCCTGCCATGTTCTGGAAGTGTTCCTCACAGATGTACTGCAACAACACATCACTCTATCACAGGTGTACTGCAACAACACATCACTCTATCACAGATGTACTGCAACAACACACCACTCTATCACAGATGTACTGCAACAACACATCACTCTATCATAGATGTACTGCAACAACACACCACTCTATCATAGATGTACTGCAACAACACATCACTCTATCACAGATGTACTGCAACAACACATAACTCTATCACAGATGTACTGCAACAACACATCACTCTATCACAGATGTACTGCAACAACACATCACTCTATCATAGATGTACTGCAACAACACATCACTCTATCACAGATGTACTGCAACAACACATCACTCTATCACAGGTGTACTGCAACAACACATCACTCTATCATAGATGTACTGCAACAACACATCACTCTATCACAGATGTACTGCAACAACACACCACTCTATCACAGATGTACTGCAACAACACATCACTCTATCATAGGTGTACTGCAACAACACATCACTCTATCACAGATGTACTGCAACAACACATCACTCTATCATAGATGTACTGCAACAACACACCACTCTATCATAGATGTACTGCAACAACACATCACTCTATCACAGATGTACTGCAACAACACATCACTCTATCATATATGTACTGCAACAACACACCACTCTATCATAGATGTACTGCAACAACACATCACTCTATCATAGATGTACTGCAACAACACACCACTCTATCATAGATGTACTGCAACAACACATCACTCTATCATAGATGTACTGCAACAACACATCACTCTATCATAGATGTACTGCAACAACACATCACTCTATCATAGATGTACTGCAACAACACATCACTCTATCATAGATGTACTGCAACAACACATCACTCTATCATAGATGTACTGCAACAACACATCACTCTATCATAGATGTACTGCAACAACACATCACTCTATCATAGATGTACTGCAACAACACATCACTCTATCATAGATGTACTGCAACAACACATCACTCTATCATAGATGTACTGCAACAACACATCACTCTATCATAGATGTACTGCAACAACACATCACTCTATCATAGATGTACTGCAACAACACATCACTCTATCATAGATGTACTGCAACAACACACCACTCTATCACAGATGTACTGCAACAACACATCACTCTATCATAGATGTACTGCAACAACACATCACTATATCATAGATGTACTGCAACAACACATCACTCTATCATAGATGTACTGCAACAACACATCACTCTATCACAGATGTACTGCAACAACACATCACTCTATCACAGGTGTACTGCAACAACACATCACTCTATCACAGATGTACTGCAACAACACATCACTCTATCACAGATGTACTGCAACAACACATCACTCTATCACAGGTGTACTGCAACAACACATCACTCTATCATAGATGTACTGCAACAACACATCACTCTATCACATATGTACTGCAACAACACACCACTCTATCACAGATGTACTGCAACAACACACCACTCTATCACAGATGTACTGCAACAACACATCACTCTATCACAGATGTACTGCAACAACACATCACTCTATCACAGATGTACTGCAACAACACATCACTCTATCACAGGTGTACTGCAACAACACATCACTCTATCATAGATGTACTGCAACAACACATCACTCTATCACATATGTACTGCAACAACACACCACTCTATCACAGATGTACTGCAACAACACACCACTCTATCACAGATGTACTGCAACAACACATCACTCTATCATAGATGTACTGCAACAACACATCACTCTATCATAGATGTACTGCAACAACACATCACTCTATCATAGGTGTACTGCAACAACACATCACTCTATCACAGATGTACTGCAACAACACATCACTCTATCATGGATGTACTGCAACAACACACCACTCTATCATAGATGTACTGCAACAACACATCACTCTATCACAGATGTACTGCAACAACACATCACTCTATCATAGATGTACTGCAACAACACACCACTCTATCATAGATGTACTGCAACAACACATCACTCTATCATAGATGTACTGCAACAACACACCACTCTATCATAGATGTACTGCAACAACACATCACTCTATCATAGATGTACTGCAACAACACATCACTCTATCATAGATGTACTGCAACAACACATCACTCTATCATAGATGTACTGCAACAACACATCACTCTATCATAGATGTACTGCAACAACACATCACTCTATCATAGATGTACTGCAACAACACATCACTCTATCATAGATGTACTGCAACAACACACCACTCTATCATAGATGTACTGCAACAACACATCACTCTATCATAGATGTACTGCAACAACACATCACTCTATCATAGATGTACTGCAACAACACATCACTCTATCATAGATGTACTGCAACAACACATCACTCCATCATAGGTGTACTGCAACAACACATCACTCCATCATAGGTGTACTGCAACAACACATCACTCCATCATAGGTGTACTGCAACAACACATCACTCCATCATAGATGTACTGCAACAACACATCACTCTATCACAGATGTACTGCAACAACACATCACTCTATCACAGGTGTACTGCAACAACACACCACTCTATCATAGATGTACTGCAACAACACATCACTCTATCATAGATGTACTGCAACAACACATCACTCTATCATAGATGTACTGCAACAACACATCACTCTATCATAGATGTACTGCAACAACACATCACTCTATCATAGATGTACTGCAACAACACATCACTCTATCATAGATGTACTGCAACAACACATCACTCTATCATAGGTGTACTGCAACAACACATCACTCTATCATAGGTGTACTGCAACAACACATCACTCTATCATAGATGTACTGCAACAACACATCACTCTATCATAGGTGTACTGCAACAACACATCACTCTATCATAGGTGTACTGCAACAACACATCACTCTATCATAGGTGTACTGCAACAACACATCACTCTATCATAGATGTACTGCAACAACACATCACTCTATCATAGATGTACTGCAACAACACATCACTCCATCATAGGTGTACTGCAACAACACATCACTCCATCATAGGTGTACTGCAACAACACATCACTCTATCATAGGTGTACTGCAACAACACATCACTCTATCATAGATGTACTGCAACAACACATCACTCTATCACAGATGTACTGCAACAACACATCACTCTATCATAGGTGTACTGCAACAACACATCACTCTATCACAGATGTACTGCAACAACACATCACTCTATCATAGGTGTACTGCAACAACACATCACTCTATCATAGGTGTACTGCAACAACACATCACTCTATCACAGATGTACTGCAACAACACATCACTCTATCATAGATGTACTGCAACAACACATCACTCTATCATAGATGTACTGCAACAACACATAACTCTATCATAGGTGTACTGCAACAATACATCACTCTACCATAGATGTACTGCAACAACACATCACTCCATCATAGGTGTACTGCAACAACACCACTATTATAGGTGTACTGCAACAACACTTCACTCTATCATAGATGTACTGGAACACATCACTCTATCATAGATGTACTGCAACAACACACCACTCTATTATAGGTGTACTGCAACAACACATCACTCCATCATAGGTGTACTGCAACAACACACCACTATTATAGGTGTACTGCAACAACACTTCACTCTATCATAGATGTACTGGAACACATCACTCTATCATAGATGTACTGCAACAACACACCACTCTATTATAGGTGTACTGCAACAACACATCACTCTATTATAGGTGTATTGCAACAACACTTCACTCTATCATAGGTGTACTGCAACAACACATCACTCTATTATAGGTGTACTGCAATAAAACACTTCACTCTATTATAGATGTACATACTGCAATAAAACACTTCACTCTTTCATAGGTACACCACAATAACAATTTAAATTCTATCACAGATGTATCACAACAAAATGCTTCACTCTATCATAACTGTACTGCAACAAAATGCTTCACTCTATCATAGATGTATCACAACAAAATGCTTCACTCTATCATAGATGTACTGCAACAAAATGCTTCATTCTATCATAGATGTACTGCAACAAAATGTTTCATTCTATCATAGATGTATCACAACAAAATGCTTCACTCTATCATAAATGTATCACAACAAAATGCTTCACTCTATCATAGATGTATCACAACAAAATGCTTCACTCTATCATAGATGTACTGCAACAAAATGCTTCTAATTTAGACGTACTGCAACAACATACATTGTACATCAATCTACCAGAGATAATGTAATGACTGTGTATAGCGTAAAAACAGAGTCTAGTCTCAAGGGGTGCAATTGGAGATGTTGGTGCTCTCCTAGACTAACATATCTAATCTGCCCCTGATACAGACAAGAGATTGACTAATTCTTCCTTAGGGCCCATTGACAGTTGTTAACATTTATATGTTCATACAAAGAGGTAGGCCATGAAACACCTGGAAAAAGACCGAGACACAAAAAAGGAAAGGCCTATGCTTCCTGTGAGCAAACAGGTATATAATTAAGTATGGAGTGTATTAAAGAGCAAAAGCTATTTTGTTAAATGTTGGTCGCAAGTGATTTGCATAAAAAGAGTTATTGTGAAAACGTCTGGGAATGAATACACTCAATCAGCTAGAATAGGTGTGTAATCTATGTATCAACAACTGTTATGCATAACTATTCCTCAGCTGTTATTCGATTGACTTTGGCAACAGCTTTTCCCCTACATATTTTATTTTCATCCACCCCTCTCTCCCGTCTGAGCCAGAGACCCTAGGCAGTGCCCCTGGCCACACTCACTAGCATCGTTGTGCGCAGGTCAAAGTTCTGGAAGAGTTGTGTGATGAACAGATGTGTCTCCACCATCTCCTTCGTGTCAATGCTCTCTATCTGTCTCAACACGTCCGCCATCCACTCGTAGTGGCGCTGGTTGCCCGCTACCCACACAAAGTAGACCTAAACACAAAGTACACACATTGACACAAAGTACACATAAACACAAAGTACACACAGTAACACAAAGTACACCTAAATACAAAGTAAACATACTGACAAAAAAAGTCTAAACTCAAACTACACAAAGTACATCTAAACACAAAATATGCATACTGTCACAGAGTACACCTAAAACAAAGTACAAACATTAACACAAAATACACCCAAGCACAATGTACATATACTAAGACAAAGCCTACTTGCAAACACAACATACATATACTGACACAAAGATACCTAAGCATAAAGTAGAAACACAAGTTACAGCTAAGACTATTACAACATACACTTTACAAAACATATGTTTTACAGTTCATCATATCACAGACAACATGTTTTTTTGTCCTTGGTGAGCTACTAAGAACCTCCATTTCAATATCCTAGGCAACACTTTACCTTGTGACACATGACCATGACCACATGCCTTGTGACACTTCATGCTGTCATGACCACATGCCTTGTGACACTTCATGCTGTCATGACCACATGCCCTGCGACACTTCATGCTGTCATGACCACATGCCTTGTGACACTTCATGCTGTCATGACCACATGCCTTGTGACACTTCATGCTGTCATGACCACATGCCTTGTGACACTTCATGCTGTCATGACCACATGCCTTGTGACACTACATGCTGTCATGACCACATGCCTTGTGACACTTCATGCTGTCATGACCACATGCCTTAAATGTGACACTTCATGTGATACAAACACATTTTGATAACATGCTTTGTGACATTTCATGCAACAGATTCTGTTATGATAACGTACCTTGCGACACTTCATGCGATACATGCTGTTGATGGTAGACATGTGCACAAACTCCTTGAGGATGGATGCATAGGGCGTTACCCCAATGCCACCCCCGATCAGTATTGTCACCTCATAGTTGTACCAGTCTTGGTGGCCAGAGCCAAATGGACCATCGATGTACAGCTGAACAACAGGACAGAACAACATGTTGTTAGTTACATGTGTGCCTCATTCCCTTCTGTCTGGGAGAGTAAAAGATCCCATTCAGTGAAATGCAAAACCTGTTGTCGTCTCACTGGGCTGTGATCTCAGTTTCTGTCTGTTGTGGTCTCATTGGGCTACGGTCTCAGTCTCTACGTCTGTTGCGGTCTAACTAGGCTGTGGTCTCAGTCTCTATGTCTATTGTCATCTCACTGGGCTGTGGTCTCAGTCTCTATGTCTATTGTCATCTCACTGGGCTGTGGTCTCAGTCTCTATGTCTGTTGTCATCTAACTGGGCTGTGGTCTCAGTCTCTATGTCTGTTGTCATCTAACTGGGCTGTGGTCTCAGTCTCTATGTCTGTTGTCATCTAACTGGGCTGTGGTCTCAGTCTCTATGTCTGTTGTCATCTCACTGGGCTGTGGTCTCAGTCTCTATGTCTGTTGTCATCTCACTGGGCTGTGGTCTCAGTCTCTATATCTATTGTCATCTCACTGGGCTGTGGTCTCAGTCTCTATGTTTGTTGTCATCTCACTGGGCTGTGGTCTCAGTCTCTATGTCTGTTGTCATCTCACTGGGCTGTGTTCTCAGTCTCTATGTCTATTTTCATCTCACTGGGCTGTGGTCTCAGTCTCTATGTCTATTGTCATCTCACTGGGCTGTGGTCTCAGTCTCTATGTCTGTTGTCATCTCCCTGGGCTGTGGTCTCAGTCTCTATGTCTGTTGTCATCTCCCTGGGCTGTGGTCTCAGTCTCTATGTCTGTTGTCATCTCACTGGGCTGTGGTCTCAGTCTCTATGTCTGTTGTCATCTCACTGGGCTGTGGTCTCAGTCTCTATGTCTGTTGTCATCTCCCTGGGCTGTGGTCTCAGTCTCTATGTCTGTTGTCATCTCCCTGGGCTGTGGTCTCAGTCTCTATGTCTGTTGTCATCTAACTGGGCTGTGGTCTCAGTCTCTATGTCTGTTGTCATCTCCCTGGGCTGTGGTCTCAGTCTCTATGTCTGTTGTCATCTCACTGGGCTGTGGTCTCAGTCTCTATGTCTGTTGTCATCTAACTGGGCTGTGGTCTCAGTCTCTATGTCTGTTGTCATCTCCCTGGGCTGTGGTCTCAGTCTCTATGTCTGTTGTCATCTCACTGGGCTGTGGTCTCAGTCTCTATGTCTGTTGTCATCTCACTGGGCTGTGGTCTCAGTCTCTATGTCTGTTGTCATCTCCCTGGGCTGTGGTCTCAGTCTCTATGTCTGTTGTCATCTCCCTGGGCTGTGGTCTCAGTCTCTATGTCTGTTGTCATCTAACTGGGCTGTGGTCTCAGTCTCTATGTCTGTTGTCATCTCCCTGGGCTGTGGTCTCAGTCTCTATGTCTGTTGTCATCTCACTGGGCTGTGGTCTCAGTCTCTATGTCTGTTGTCATCTAACTGGGCTGTGGTCTCAGTCTCTATGTCTGTTGTCATCTCCCTGGGCTGTGGTCTCAGTCTCTATGTCTGTTGTCATCTCACTGGGCTGTGGTCTCAGTCTCTATGTCTGTTGTCATCTCACTGGGCTGTGGTCTCAGTCTCTATGTCTATTGTCATCTCACTGGGCTGTGGTCTCAGTCTCTATGTCTGTTGTCATCCCCCTGGGCTGTGGTCTCAGTCTCTATGTCTGTTGTCATCTAACTGGGCTGTGGTCTCAGTCTCTATGTCTATTGTCATCTCACTGGGCTGTGGTCTCAGTCTCTATGTCTGTTGTCATCTCACTGGGCTGTGGTCTCAGTCTATATGTTTGTTGTCATCTCACTGGGCTGTGGTCTCAGTCTCTATGTCTATTGTCATCTCACTGGGCTGTGGTCTCAGTCTCTATGTCTGTTGTCATCTCACTGGGCTGTGGTCTCAGTCTATATGTTTGTTGTCATCTCACTGGGCTGTGGTCTCAGTCTATATGTCTGTTGTCATCTCACTGGGCTGTGGTCTCAGTCTCTATGTCTGTTGTCATCTCACTGGGCTGTGGTCTCAGTCTCTATGTCTGTTGTCATCTCCCTGGGCTGTGGTCTCAGTCTCTATGTCTGTTGTCATCTCCCTGGGCTGTGGTCTCAGTCTCTATGTCTGTTGTCATCTCACTGGGCTGTGGTCTCAGTCTCTATGTCTGTTGTCATCTCACTGGGCTGTGGTCTCAGTCTCTATGTCTGTTGTCATCTCCCTGGGCTGTGGTCTCAGTCTCTATGTCTGTTGTCATCTCCCTGGGCTGTGGTCTCAGTCTCTATGTCTGTTGTCATCTAACTGGGCTGTGGTCTCAGTCTCTATGTCTGTTGTCATCTCCCTGGGCTGTGGTCTCAGTCTCTATGTCTGTTGTCATCTCACTGGGCTGTGGTCTCAGTCTCTATGTCTGTTGTCATCTAACTGGGCTGTGGTCTCAGTCTCTATGTCTGTTGTCATCTCCCTGGGCTGTGGTCTCAGTCTCTATGTCTGTTGTCATCTCACTGGGCTGTGGTCTCAGTCTCTATGTCTGTTGTCATCTCACTGGGCTGTGGTCTCAGTCTCTATGTCTGTTGTCATCTCCCTGGGCTGTGGTCTCAGTCTCTATGTCTGTTGTCATCTCCCTGGGCTGTGGTCTCAGTCTCTATGTCTGTTGTCATCTAACTGGGCTGTGGTCTCAGTCTCTATGTCTGTTGTCATCCCCCTGGGCTGTGGTCTCAGTCTCTATGTCTGTTGTCATCTAACTGGGCTGTGGTCTCAGTCTCTATGTCTATTGTCATCTCACTGGGCTGTGGTCTCAGTCTCTATGTCTGTTGTCATCTCACTGGGCTGTGGTCTCAGTCTATATGTTTGTTGTCATCTCACTGGGCTGTGGTCTCAGTCTCTATGTCTATTGTCATCTCACTGGGCTGTGGTCTCAGTCTCTATGTCTGTTGTCATCTCACTGGGCTGTGGTCTCAGTCTATATGTTTGTTGTCATCTCACTGGGCTGTGGTCTCAGTCTATATGTCTGTTGTCATCTCACTGGGCTGTGGTCTCAGTCTCTATGTCTGTTGTCATCTCACTGGGCTGTGGTCTCAGTCTCTATGTCTGTTGTCATCTCACTGGGCTGTGGTCTCAGTCTCTATGTCTGTTGTCATCTCACTGGGCTGTGGTCTCAGTCTATATGTTTGTTGTCATCTCACTGGGCTGTGGTCTCAGTCTATATGTTTGTTGTCATCTCACTGGGCTGTGGTCTCAGTCTATATGTTTGTTGTCATCTCACTGGGCTGTGGTCTCAGTCTATATGTCTGTTGTCATCTCACTGGGCTGTGGTCTCAGTCTCTATGTCTGTTGTCATCTCACTGGGCTGTGGTCTCAGTCTCTATGTCTGTTGTCATCTCACTGGGCTGTGGTCTCAGTCTCTATGTCTGTTGTCATCTCACTGGGCTGTGGTCTCAGTCTATATGTTTGTTGTCATCTCACTGGGCTGTGGTCTCAGTCTATATGTTTGTTGTCATCTAACTGGGCTGTGGTCTCAGTCTCTATGTCTGTTGTCATCTAACTGGGCTGTGGTCTCAGTCTCTATGTTTGTTGTCATCTAACTGGGCTGTGGTCTCAGTCTCTATGTCTATTGTCATCTCACTGGGCTGTGGTCTCAGTCTCTATGTCTATTGTCATCTCCCTGGGCTTTGTTCTCAGTCTCTATGTCTATTGTCATCTCACTAGGCTGTGGTCTCAGTCTATATGTCTGTTGTCATCTCACTGGGCTGTGGTCTCAGTCTCTATGTTTGTTGTCATCTAACTGGGCTGTGGTCTCAGTCTCTATGTCTGTTGTCATCTCACTGGGCTGTGGTCTCAGTCTCTATGTCTGTTGTCATCTAACTGGGCTGTGGTCTCAGTCTATATGTCTGTTGTCATCTAACTGGGCTGTGGTCTCAGTCTCTATGTTTGTTGTCATCTAACTGGGCTGTGGTCTCAGTCTCTATGTCTGTTGTCATCTCACTGGGCTGTGGTCTCAGTCTCTATGTCTGTTGTCATCTCACTGGGCTGTGGTCTCAGTCTCTATGTCTGTTGTCATCTCACTGGGCTGTGGTCTCAGTCTCTATGTATATTGTCATCTAACTGGGCTGTGGTCTCAGTCTCTATGTCTATTGTCATCTCACTGGGCTGTGGTCTCAGTCTCTATGTTTGTTGTCATCTAACTGGGCTGTGGTCTCAGTCTCTATGTCTGTTGTCATCTCACTGGGCTGTGGTCTCAGTCTCTATGTCTGTTGTCATCTCCCTGGGCTGTGGTCTCAGTCTCTATGTCTATTGTCATCTCACTGGGCTGTGGTCTCAGTCTCTATGTCTATTGTCATCTCACTGGGCTGTGGTCTCAGTCTCTATGTCTGTTGTCATCTCCCTGGGCTGTGGTCTCAGTCTCTATGTCTGTTGTCATCTCCCTGGGCTGTGGTCTCAGTCTCTATGTCTATTGTCATCTCACTGGGCTGTGGTCTCAGTCTCTATGTCTATTGTCATCTCACTGGGCTGTGGTCTCAGTCTATATGTCTGTTGTCATCTAACTGGGCTGTGGTCTCAGTCTCTATGTCTGTTGTCATCTAACTGGGCTGTGGTCTCAGTCTCTATGTTTATTGTCATCTAACTGGGCTGTGGTCTCAGTCTCTATGTCTGTTGTCATCTCACTGGGCTGTGGTCTCAGTCTATATGTCTGTTGTCATCTCACTGGGCTGTGGTCTCAGTCTCTATGTTTGTTGTCATCTAACTGGGCTGTGGTCTCAGTCTCTATGTCTGTTGTCATCTAACTGGGCTGTGTCTCAGTCTCTATGTTTGTTGTCATCTAACTGGGCTGTGGTCTCAGTCTCTATGTCTGTTGTCATCTCACTGGGCTGTGGTCTCAGTCTATATGTCTGTTGTCATCTCACTGGGCTGTGGTCTCAGTCTCTATGTCTATTGTCATCTCACTGGGCTGTGGTCTCAGTCTCTATGTCTATTGTCATCTCACTGGGCTGTGGTCTCAGTCTATATGTCTATTATGGTCTCACTGGGCTGTGGTCTCAGTCTCTATGTCTGTTGTCATCTCCC
>CAXIVS010000451.1:12500-17500 GCA_964035775.1 Osedax frankpressi | reverse complement strand
GCAAGCTTTTTTCGCAAAAATCGGAGCTTCGAGCTCGATTTTTTGAAAATTTGAGTAGGACGGAGACTAAAAAAATTTTCAAAAAAAATATTGTACTTTTTTTAATTAAATAATTATCTTCGTATTAATATAAGGTCGGACAGTTTGAATGGTCATACAATTCGCATTACTTTAAGAGTTATTGAGGTCTAAAAAAAAAAAACAAAAATTCAACCGCCTATAACTTTTTAACAATTGATAAGTAAAAGTTGCGACATAGCTATTTACACTAGTTAGAACAGAACGAATCATAATCCGTAGCTAACTAAAAAAAAAAAAAAAAAAGTCGTCAACTGCACCTATGTCAAAAATTGAAAAAAACACGTATTTTTTCGCGAGGAGGCCCACGGGCCTCAAAAAAAAAAATTTTCGAGACAAAAAATTTTTTTTTATTAAATATTCATATTTATTCATATTCAATTTCTCCGATATCCTGAAATAACTCGAATACAAATCGTTCGTAATTGTTTCGGTTTATCGGGGAGTTTTATTTAAACGATACTGAATAATCGTTGATTTTGTACATTAAATTGTATTTAGCAACGCATATTGTATTAACCAACTAAGACGATTAATCATGATATCCTTGGCGGCAGTAACTATGACTCTATTAAGGGTATATGACCTGATAAGTCTATATGAATCCGCCTGAAAAGTGATGACTAGTTACTCGCACATGTGCATACCTGTTGAGCAAGGGTGGCATACGCGTATGCCATCAAGATAATCTCTACCTCTACGTAGCGCCCGCTGGACACAGACCAACGGAGGCGATGTCGTGGTGGAGTGGTAATCCCGGTATTTGTCTATTAAGGGTATTGGCCCGATAAGTCTGTCTGAATCCGCCTGAAAAGTGATGACTAGTTACTCGCACATGTGCATACCTGTTGAGCAAGGGTGGCATACGCGTATGCCATCAAGATAATCTCTACCTCTACGTAGCGCCCGCTGGACACAGACCAACGGAGGCGATGTCGTGGTGGAGTGGTAATCCCGGTATTTGTCTATTAAGGGTATTGGCCCGATAAGTCTGTCTGAATCCGCCTGAAAAGTGATGACTAGTTACTCGCACATGTGCATACCTGTTGAGCAAGGGTGGCATACGCGTATGCCATCAAGATAATCTTTACCTCTACGTAGCGCCCGCTGGACACAGACCAACGGAGGCGATGTCGTGGTGGAGTGGTAATCCCGGTATTTGTCTATTAAGGGTATTGGCCCGATAAGTCTGTCTGAATCCGCCTGAAAAGTGATGACTAGTTACTCGCACATGTGCATACCTGTTGAGCAAGGGTGGCATACGCGTATGCCATCAAGATAATCTCTACCTCTACGTAGCGCCCGCTGGACACAGACCAACGGAGGCGATGTCGTGGTGGAGTGGTAATCCCGGTATTTGTCTATTAAGGGTATTGGCCCGATAAGTCTGTCTGAATCCGCCTGAAAAGTGATGACTAGTTACTCGCACATGTGCATACCTGTTGAGCAAGGGTGGCATACGCGTATGCCATCAAGATAATCTTTACCTCTACGTAGCGCCCGCTGGACACAGACCAACGGAGGCGATGTCGTGGTGGAGTGGTAATCCCGGTATTTGTCTATTAAGGGTATTGGCCCGATAAGTCTGTCTGAATCCGCCTGAAAAGTGATGACTAGTTACTCGCACATGTGCATACCTGTTGAGCAAGGGTGGCATACGCGTATGCCATCAAGATAATCTCTACCTCTACGTAGCGCCCGCTGGACACAGACCAACGGAGGCGATGTCGTGGTGGAGTGGTAATCCCGGTATTTGTCTATTAAGGTTATTCAAGCCTGCACGGTCTTTCGGATCGGTAATTTTGTTGAGCCTGCCCGAGGCGCATCGGGACTGGAAAGGAGCGTTATGCCTACTCGAGACGACGCTCGTGAAAAGGTGAAAAGGCTGTTTGAGAACCGCGCCAAAGGTGTTGATTGATATAGACAGCAGGGCGGTGGCCATAGAAGTCGGAATCCGCTAAGGAGTGTGTAACAACTCACCTGCCGAATCAACTAGCCCTTAAAATGAAAGCCGCGGTAACGATATTCTTATGCCGGTGATGAAGCGATATGATTTCTACGCAGTGCTCCGAATGTAAAAGTAATGAAATTCAACCGAACAAGGGTAAACGGCGGGAGTAAATACGATTAAGGTTATCGAAATCTAACATTGTGAACAACGAGCGTAGAGACTAACGTGCGGGTACAAGTTTAACGGAATTTCTATCGAAGATCATACGAATACTATGAGTTTAACGTTAACGTTAACGTTAACGTTAACGTTAACGTTAACGTTAACAGACAAAGTTTAATATCGAGGACCCGAAGACGAAGTTTAATATCGAGGACCCGAAGACGAAGTTTAATATCGAGAACCCGAAGACGAAGTTTAATATCGAGGACCCGAAGACGAAGTTTAATATCGAGAACCCGAAGACGAAGTTTAATATCGAGGACCCGAAGACGAAGTTTAATATCGAGGACTCGAAGACGAAGTTGAATTAATTGGTGAAAGTTGATTGCGGGTGTTATTAAATTTACTTTAATAATACACATTTCAGCCGAAACCAAACCCTGAGCATTAAAATACAAAACATTTTAAATTTTGATGCTTCGGGGGGGGGTGGGGGTGATATTTTTTTAAATATTTATTATAAGGTTTTTATGTCGGGTTTTTTTTACGACCATAAAAATTAATAAAATATTTACAAATACAAAAATTAAAAAAAATTTTAAGGATACAAAAAATTTACGAGTTAAAAAATTTACAAGTAAAAAATTTTTACAAGTTCGAAAATTTTTATAATTGCGAAAAATTAATAAAATATTTACAAATACAAAAATTAAAAAAAATTTAAGGATACAAAAATTTTACGAGTTAAAAAATTTACAAGTAAAAAATTTTTACAAGTTCGAAAATTTTTATAATTGCGAAAAATTAATAAAATATTTACAAATACAAAAATTTTAAAAAAATTTACAAGTAAAAAATTTTTACAAGTTCGAAAAGTTTTATAATTACGAAAAATTAAGAACATTTTTTTTAGAGTCAAAATTTTTCGAATTTTCACAATTAATAAAATATTCACGTGTACAAAAATGTTAAAAATATCCAACTTTGAAAATTTTCACAAATCAGAAATAATTATAAAATGTTCGGAAGTACTTTACGTATAAAAAACCATTTCACCATGATAAAATCATAGTGAAATGGTTAAAATTTTTAGATAATCAAAGCTAGTCAAAACAATTTTCATTTGTATCAATGCAATTTTTACTTATGCAAGTAAATCAAACCAATTCACCGTGATATAATCGCAGTGGAAAGGTTTATTATTTCACCAATAAGCAAATAATTAATTAGGCAAACCTAACTAATCGAAGAGAAAACTATTTTGATTTCGCATATAGGCAACGAATTAATTAGGCGAACCTAACTATTCGTGTTCTGAGACGGACTAAGAGTTTTCAACTCGGTAAACAATTAATTAGGCAAACCTAACTAATCGAAGAGAAAACTATTTTGATTTCGCATATAGGCAACGAATTAATTAGGCGAACCTAACTATTCGTGTTCTGAGACGGACTAAGAGTTTTCAACTCGGTAAACAATTAATTAGGCAAACCTAACTAATCGAAGAGAAAACTATTTTGATTTCGCATATAGGCAACGAATTAATTAGGCGAACCTAACTATTCGTGTTCTGAGACGGACTAAGAGTTTTCAACTCGGTAAACAATTAATTAGGCAAAACTAACTAATCGAAGAGAAAACTATTTTGATTTCGCATATAGGCAACGAATTAATTAGGCGAACCTAACTATTCGTGTTCTGAGACGGACTAAGAGTTTTCAACTCGGTAAACAATTAATTAGGCAAACCTAACTAATCGAAGAGAAAACTATTTTGATTTCGCATATAGGCAACGAATTAATTAGGCGAACCTAACTATTCGTGTTCTGAGACGGACTAAGAGTTTTCAACTCGGTAAACAATTAATTAGGCAAAACTAACTAATCGAAGAGAAAACTATTTTGATTTCCCATATAGGCAACGAATTAATTAGGCGAACCTAACTATTCGTGTTCTGAGACGGACTAAGAGTTTTCAACTCGGTAAACAATTAATTAGGCAAACCTAACTAATCGAAGAGAAAACTATTTTGATTTCCCATATAGGCAACGAATTAATTAGGCGAACCTAACTATTCGTGTTCTGAGACGGACTAAGAGTTTTCAACTCGGTAAACAATTAATTAGGCAAACCTAACTAATCGAAGAGAAAACTATTTTGATTTCGCATATAGGCAACGAATTAATTAGGCGAACCTAACTATTCGTGTTCTGAGACGGACTAAGAGTTTTCAACTCGGTAAACAATTAATTAGGCAAACCTAACTAATCGAAGAGAAAACTATTTTGATTTCGCATATAGGCAACGAATTAATTAGGCGAACCTAACTATTCGTGTTCTGAGACGGACTAAGAGTTTTCAACTCGGTAAACAATTAATTAGGCAAACCTAACTAATCGAAGAGAAAACTATTTTGATTTCGCATATAGGCAACGAATTAATTAGGCGAACCTAACTATTCGTGTTCTGAGACGGACTAAGAGTTTTCAACTCGGTAAACAATTAATTAGGCAAACCTAACTAATCGAAGAGAAAACTATTTTGATTTCGCATATAGGCAACGAATTAATTAGGCGAACCTAACTATTCGTGTTCTGAGACGGACTATTCAATCGTACAGTTTTCAATTACCCGAAGAGAAAACTGTTCCTACAATTAGGAAGACTTAGAAAATTAACATAGTCGTTATAGAAAAAATCTACCTAATACTACAGTTTAAATAGCAAACGAAATAACACCACCCTTGTGGTGATATTAGATAGCAAAGCTAACTAAATAGTTGTATTAGATAGATAATCTATGTAATGCA
>CAXIVS010000451.1:0-2500 GCA_964035775.1 Osedax frankpressi | reverse complement strand
CTACGTAGCGCCCGCTGGACACAGACCAACGGAGGCGATGTCGTGGTGGAGTGGTAATCCCGGTATTTGTCTATTAAGGGTATTGGCCCGATAAGTCTGTCTGAATCCGCCTGAAAAGTGATGACTAGTTACTCGCACATGTGCATACCTGTTGAGCAAGGGTGGCATACGCGTATGCCATCAAGATAATCTCTACCTCTACGTAGCGCCCGCTGGACACAGACCAACGGAGGCGATGTCGTGGTGGAGTGGTAATCCCGGTATTTGTCTATTAAGGGTATTGGCCCGATAAGTCTGTCTGAATCCGCCTGAAAAGTGATGACTAGTTACTCGCACATGTGCATACCTGTTGAGCAAGGGTGGCATACGCGTATGCCATCAAGATAATCTTTACCTCTACGTAGCGCCCGCTGGACACAGACCAACGGAGGCGATGTCGTGGTGGAGTGGTAATCCCGGTATTTGTCTATTAAGGGTATTGGCCCGATAAGTCTGTCTGAATCCGCCTGAAAAGTGATGACTAGTTACTCGCACATGTGCATACCTGTTGAGCAAGGGTGGCATACGCGTATGCCATCAAGATAATCTCTACCTCTACGTAGCGCCCGCTGGACACAGACCAACGGAGGCGATGTCGTGGTGGAGTGGTAATCCCGGTATTTGTCTATTAAGGGTATTGGCCCGATAAGTCTGTCTGAATCCGCCTGAAAAGTGATGACTAGTTACTCGCACATGTGCATACCTGTTGAGCAAGGGTGGCATACGCGTATGCCATCAAGATAATCTTTACCTCTACGTAGCGCCCGCTGGACACAGACCAACGGAGGCGATGTCGTGGTGGAGTGGTAATCCCGGTATTTGTCTATTAAGGGTATTGGCCCGATAAGTCTGTCTGAATCCGCCTGAAAAGTGATGACTAGTTACTCGCACATGTGCATACCTGTTGAGCAAGGGTGGCATACGCGTATGCCATCAAGATAATCTCTACCTCTACGTAGCGCCCGCTGGACACAGACCAACGGAGGCGATGTCGTGGTGGAGTGGTAATCCCGGTATTTGTCTATTAAGGTTATTCAAGCCTGCACGGTCTTTCGGATCGGTAATTTTGTTGAGCCTGCCCGAGGCGCATCGGGACTGGAAAGGAGCGTTATGCCTACTCGAGACGACGCTCGTGAAAAGGTGAAAAGGCTGTTTGAGAACCGCGCCAAAGGTGTTGATTGATATAGACAGCAGGGCGGTGGCCATAGAAGTCGGAATCCGCTAAGGAGTGTGTAACAACTCACCTGCCGAATCAACTAGCCCTTAAAATGAAAGCCGCGGTAACGATATTCTTATGCCGGTGATGAAGCGATATGATTTCTACGCAGTGCTCCGAATGTAAAAGTAATGAAATTCAACCGAACAAGGGTAAACGGCGGGAGTAAATACGATTAAGGTTATCGAAATCTAACATTGTGAACAACGAGCGTAGAGACTAACGTGCGGGTACAAGTTTAACGGAATTTCTATCGAAGATCATACGAATACTATGAGTTTAACGTTAACGTTAACGTTAACGTTAACGTTAACGTTAACGTTAACAGACAAAGTTTAATATCGAGGACCCGAAGACGAAGTTTAATATCGAGGACCCGAAGACGAAGTTTAATATCGAGAACCCGAAGACGAAGTTTAATATCGAGGACCCGAAGACGAAGTTTAATATCGAGAACCCGAAGACGAAGTTTAATATCGAGGACCCGAAGACGAAGTTTAATATCGAGGACTCGAAGACGAAGTTGAATTAATTGGTGAAAGTTGATTGCGGGTGTTATTAAATTTACTTTAATAATACACATTTCAGCCGAAACCAAACCCTGAGCATTAAAATACAAAACATTTTAAATTTTGATGCTTCGGGGGGGGGGTGGGGGTGATATTTTTTTAAATATTTATTATAAGGTTTTTATGTCGGGTTTTTTTTACGACCATAAAAATTAATAAAATATTTACAAATACAAAAATTAAAAAAAATTTTAAGGATACAAAAAATTTACGAGTTAAAAAATTTACAAGTAAAAAATTTTTACAAGTTCGAAAATTTTTATAATTGCGAAAAATTAATAAAATATTTACAAATACAAAAATTAAAAAAAATTTAAGGATACAAAAATTTTACGAGTTAAAAAATTTACAAGTAAAAAATTTTTACAAGTTCGAAAATTTTTATAATTGCGAAAAATTAATAAAATATTTACAAATACAAAAATTTTAAAAAAATTTACAAGTAAAAAATTTTTACAAGTTCGAAAAGTTTTATAATTACGAAAAATTAAGAACATTTTTTTTAGAGTCAAAATTTTTCGAATTTTCACAATTAATAAAATATTCACGTGTACAAAAATGTTAAAAATATCCAACTTTGAAAATTTTCACAAATCAGAAATAATTATAAAATGTTCGGAAGTACTTTACGTATAAAAAACCATTTCACCATGATAAAATCATAGTGAAATGGTTA
>CAXIVS010000450.1:5000-7500 GCA_964035775.1 Osedax frankpressi | reverse complement strand
CTAGTTGATTCGGCAGGTGAGTTGTTACACACTCCTTAGCGGATTCCGACTTCTATGGCCACCGCCCTGCTGTCTATATCAATCAACACCTTTGGCGCGGTTCTCAAACAGCCTTTTCACCTTTTCACGAGCGTCGTCTCGAGTAGGCATAACGCTCCTTTCCAGTCCCGATGCGCCTCGGGCAGGCTCAACAAAATTACCGATCCGAAAGACCGTGCAGGCTTGAATAACCTTAATAGACAAATACCGGGATTACCACTCCACCACGACATCGCCTCCGTTGGTCTGTGTCCAGCGGGCGCTACGTAGAGGTAGAGATTATCTTGATGGCATACGCGTATGCCACCCTTGCTCAACAGGTATGCACATGTGCGAGTAACTAGTCATCACTTTTCAGGCGGATTCAGACAGACTTATCGGGCCAATACCCTTAATAGACAAATACCGGGATTACCACTCCACCACGACATCGCCTCCGTTGGTCTGTGTCCAGCGGGCGCTACGTAGAGGTAAAGATTATCTTGATGGCATACGCGTATGCCACCCTTGCTCAACAGGTATGCACATGTGCGAGTAACTAGTCATCACTTTTCAGGCGGATTCAGACAGACTTATCGGGCCAATACCCTTAATAGACAAATACCGGGATTACCACTCCACCACGACATCGCCTCCGTTGGTCTGTGTCCAGCGGGCGCTACGTAGAGGTAGAGATTATCTTGATGGCATACGCGTATGCCACCCTTGCTCAACAGGTATGCACATGTGCGAGTAACTAGTCATCACTTTTCAGGCGGATTCAGACAGACTTATCGGGCCAATACCCTTAATAGACAAATACCGGGATTACCACTCCACCACGACATCGCCTCCGTTGGTCTGTGTCCAGCGGGCGCTACGTAGAGGTAAAGATTATCTTGATGGCATACGCGTATGCCACCCTTGCTCAACAGGTATGCACATGTGCGAGTAACTAGTCATCACTTTTCAGGCGGATTCAGACAGACTTATCGGGCCAATACCCTTAATAGACAAATACCGGGATTACCACTCCACCACGACATCGCCTCCGTTGGTCTGTGTCCAGCGGGCGCTACGTAGAGGTAGAGATTATCTTGATGGCATACGCGTATGCCACCCTTGCTCAACAGGTATGCACATGTGCGAGTAACTAGTCATCACTTTTCAGGCGGATTCAGACAGACTTATCGGGCCAATACCCTTAATAGACAAATACCGGGATTACCACTCCACCACGACATCGCCTCCGTTGGTCTGTGTCCAGCGGGCGCTACGTAGAGGTAGAGATTATCTTGATGGCATACGCGTATGCCACCCTTGCTCAACAGGTATGCACATGTGCGAGTAACTAGTCATCACTTTTCAGGCGGATTCATATAGACTTATCGGGTCATATACCCTTAATAGAGTCATAGTTACTGCCGCCAAGGATATCATGATTAATCGTCTTAGTTGGTTAATACAATATGCGTTGCTAAATACAATTTAATGTACAAAATCAACGATTATTCAGTATCGTTTAAATAAAACTCCCCGATAAACCGAAACAATTACGAACGATTTGTATTCGAGTTATTTCAGGATATCGGAGAAATTGAATATGAATAAATATGAATATTTAATAAAAAAAAATTTTTTGTCTCGAAAATTTTTTTTTTTGAGGCCCGTGGGCCTCCTCGCGAAAAAATACGTGTTTTTTTCAATTTTTGACATAGGTGCAGTTGACGACTTTTTTTTTTTTTTTTTTAGTTAGCTACGGATTATGATTCGTTCTGTTCTAACTAGTGTAAATAGCTATGTCGCAACTTTTACTTATCAATTGTTAAAAAGTTATAGGCGGTTGAATTTTTGTTTTTTTTTTTTAGACCTCAATAACTCTTAAAGTAATGCGAATTGTATGACCATTCAAACTGTCCGACCTTATATTAATACGAAGATAATTATTTAATTAAAAAAAGTACAATATTTTTTTTGAAAATTTTTTTAGTCTCCGTCCTACTCAAATTTTCAAAAAATCGAGCTCGAAGCTCGATTTTTTGAAAATTTGACTTTGACGGCGACTAAAAAAATTTTCAAAAAAAATATTGTACTTTTTTTAATTAAATAATTATCTTCGTATTAATATAAGGTCGGACAGTTAGAATGGTCATATAATTCGCATTACTTTAGGAGTTATTGAGGTCTAAAAAAAAAAAAAAAAATTTTCAACCGCCTATAACTTTTTAACAATTGAAAAGAAAAAGTTGCGACATAGCTATTTACACTAGTTAGAACAAAACGAGTCAAAATCGGTAGCTAACAAAAAAAAAAAAAAAAAAGTCGTCAACTGCACCTATGTCAAAAATTGAAAAAAACACGTATTTTTTCGCGAGGAGGCCCGCGGGCCTCAAAAAAAAAAAATTTCGAGACAAAAAATTTTTTTAAATTAAACATTCAGTTGTTTAAATAAGCTCAATCGGTAATTATAATTATCGTCAAA
>CAXIVS010000449.1:0-22500 GCA_964035775.1 Osedax frankpressi | reverse complement strand
AAGTGAGTGCTGATCAGCCCACCAGATGGCGCCGATGACAGCGTGTGATGTGTTGCTCTATATGTATGTTATCTTTAAAACCAGCCATTTGAAATACATACAGACATGTGAAAACCGGATATGAGAGTGTGTGAACGGACACATAAAGGACAAGCATGAACATAGTGGCTGTGGACACCTACTTACAAACAGGTGTGTGTCAACGGAGTTACACTCGTGACGACACTGTTCACATTTGTACGCAAGGGTAAATTATGTGCGAGTGCAAAAATACACTATTAACAATGCGAGCCAATGTCCCAAATGAAGTATTTAATGACATGTTGGACAGTGGAACGGTATGCTGAACAATTACAAAATCCCGACAGGAAGATAATTTCCCAAAAATAGTTTCCATGCACGGTTCCTATACGGAACGGAAATTTGAACGCAGCACCGATTTTTGTATTTTCATAGTGAACTTGTATATGAAATAAAGCTACATGTTATAAAGTTATTAGCTTATGCTATTGTGAATGAACAATATACTCTCCTTAGCACTGTTCCACTTTACACTTTACCCATGACATACCTGTTAAATGGAAGAACACCGTCTCTATTTCTTTACGAAACGTCGCTACTAATGCACGAAGCTTACTCGTATACATAAATCTAGAACTGCCTATAATCAGATAAGTCATTTTATGTCCACCTGTTGTTCCATGCTTCTGCAAATGACCAACGCTAAGCTATGGTATGGATTTACTAAGTTGACGTGTTCAAGTTTTAAATGACTGTTACGGTATCAGCGTCAGCCTCTTTACTCACTAACAGCCTTAAACTGGCCGTCAGACGCTCATTACAATCGTTCCTACGCCATGAGTAAGTGCCTTTTTAGTGACGCCTGGTTAAGTGACGACATCTGGACAATGGCACTCAGCGGTCACTTTCGGACAGACTAACTTCGGTCTGGTTTGGAGGGCAATTATACACGAGTAGATCATGTTTTGCCAACTGGATTTTGGGGCAACATTTCAAAGTTGACGAACATCACAAGAGAAGTTTCGCCTTTAAGAGATAACGATGTTCTTCAACTTTAAATTGCTGCCTCAAAATCCAGTTGACAAAAAGTGATCTGCTCGTGTATAATTGCCTTTCCAAGCAGGAGTGAAGTTAGTCTGTCGAATTTGTCAATTTGTATTTCAGTGTAATTCTTGTTAAATCTGGTCAAATCTTGTTTAGCAATTGTACATTAATTTTAATGGTACACATTTGCACCCTATGTTGCATTCTTCTTCTAGTAGGGTGGCACTAACAGGGCAACGTTGAACAGTAATGCTGAGTTGCACACTATTATAGATTTGCCGCTATTACAGTGTCATTTTGCATTATTGCCAACTTAAACCATCTTCTACATCTTACTGCTTGTGATAACTCATAGAATGCATTTTACAAGACATTAAAGTAAATATGATGCGCTACTAAAACTGTTGTTCGAAAGCTTGTGTAATACACATTGATCACGTTTGAGATTACTGCATTCATTGCGTGTCGTGTCTGTGGTTTTCACTAAACGATCACATGCCCGCGCCCATCTGTGTGATGTCGATAGCAAAGGGAACGGAGAATCGCATACAAGTGTATACAAAGAGTCTAATATTTATAGCAGTAAATGTGAAACATCATCCACCACGTTTGACGAACATATTGAAATATGTGTAAGATGAGAATGTTTTACTCAGAATCCAACAGACGCCCGCATTCAAGCAGTCTCCAGATCTCGTGTCTCGATTACATGTCGTTTTGATTTCATTTTAAGATAAAGGTACGATTGTGTTATACGAAACATCAGTTCGAGATTTGCAAATATCATTAAGTAAAAATGACTCATCCATCTCTATTTCTTAGCCGCGCAAGTTTATTTTCCAAACGTAAGTATGCCATTTTCCCAAAAAACACTGCTACCTTATTTCCTATCAAGTGAAGCTTCGTTTTGGTGGCATATTTTACGTGGGTATATTTTGACGAATCCCAATTTCATGTTCATGCCACATTTGTAGTTAATCACGTATGACAGTCCTTGAAACCCCGGAGCCACGCGCACTGGACCCACGCTTCCGAGACCCCACGCATCCACTTGAAATGGACCCCACGCACCCACCCACCCAGGCTGATTTCAATTTGAAAACCGCGCCAACTGTTTTTGACTAAACACGCATGCACCTGTTTGATAAACGCGACGGATAATATCTATGCTTTTGTAGAAGATCAGCGTTTTGCAAATGGCTTATCGGCGAAATCAAATATTTATCTCCCTAAACTGGGAGCTCAATGCGTGTCACCGCGTGACGGCCTTGTCGGTGGGCATCTGTGACACCTGTCCGTTTCGCCCGGTACAACCCTCATTATGAGAACGCGTCGCTTGTGTATAATAGCACACGACCGTACAATTGCTTGACGGCCCCGGGGCAAAATGGCGTGCCAACAGTCGACAACGCCGGATATTTTCATTAATTTTGGCGTTATCCCATTAAGCAGACACTTCCGTTGTTCGCGTGAAGGTGGCGAGCATCGCTCAGCGAACCCGACACGCCACAGATGCTGGAGACTGCCCGCTGCAGCGGGACAGTGACACCTGTGCCGGCCCGTCACGCGCGGCTGCACCCGATGGTGCGAAGCCGCGAAACCAGAGGCGCGTGACGACGCGTGGCAGCGTCTCAGCCACGGTCCTCTCTCCGTCCACTAGTGAGTGACTCTTTTCTAATTGCTCTCTAGACTCCGGCCAGTCTGTCCAAGAGTGCCCGTGAGAGCCATTGTCCACATGTCATCACTTCGGCCGTCGAAATCTATTGCCGATTAAGACAGTCTTTCTTCTGGTGGAGAAAAGATTGTAATCGCCTTCGCGCCGCTGATTTAATGCCATTGCGGGAATAAAGTGGGTGAAAATGAAGAGGTGGATGTCACTTAGAAGTATTTAGAACTTAAATTAGACAAATGCGTTCGATCGAGAGAACAAAAAATACATTCCGATAAAATAAAAAATACAATGACGAAGTAATGCATGACAACACTAAAATCATTAATATTAATTTTAGCATAACAAAAAACTAAAATGCAGTTACACAAATGCTAGAACTCCCAGTTGAAGCCAACAAGAGATGAGAGATCATTTATAATGCAACCGAACACGTGACGTTGCTGGTTAGTATTTATGTGGTGTTTTGAGGGGTAGCCATTTAGTATTATTATTTTCACATAAGAAATAAAAACAGTACATTATACAATACAACTAGTATAAATGGAAATTGATGTATGGGTAACGGTGGTTAAAAGTAAAACGTATAAAGGCACATTCGCTTCTATATGCACTACGCGAGATCCCGCATTTACAACTGTTCTAAGCCCTTTACACTTTACTCCCTGTTCATTTGAACACCGTTTGTAATTCTCCGTGATGCGTTCAGTTATTGCATGAAGTTTGTTTGAAAATATTCACCACTGTCTATAACAAACTATTCGATCATACAGATGACTGAATATAAGCAACGTAAAGTGCCCAAAGTTCAGGACGACAGCAAGAGTATTAAAACCTAGATATTCATAGCCCGGAGCTCTAACTAATGCCGGACAAAACCCCAGCCCCTAATTGCAAATGTGAATAAACCCCAACAAACAATGCACCAAACCACTGAATTTAGGGTATGTGGAATGAATGAATTATTATGTGAGCAAATTTTTGATTAAAAAATCCTTGCACGGCTCTAGTATGCTTGCTACTTAAAGACGCCTCCATGGGTTGATTTTCGTAGTCTTACTTCAAATCGAATTAATTTGGTAACATAAACGGAAGCTTACATTATACGATTCTCCACCAGAACATGCTAAGGTATGTATGCGCTTCGTTGTGTATTATTTGATAAAAAAATCACCACATGAATTTTTAACGACCAAACTCAATTAGTTTCTTCACTATGTTTAAAGACCTGCGCGCCATATTAAAATAAATGTAATTCTGTATTAAAATTAAAACTTTCCTGACATAATATTTCCATTTTTGTTTCCATCTTAATCACATCCAATACAACAAGACATGCACGCAGTTTTTCTAAAGTTCCAAAACAAAAATTCCAACAATCTGTATGTTATATTCATACTATCAATCAATTAAGCTTAAAATATAAACGTTATACATCACACCGAGAATTCTTCGTTTAAGCCACGCCACCAGATGGTTGGCACACGTTGTAAATCTCTTCGAGCTGGGCGGGAAAAGTACGTAATTCGCAATTACCGTAACGACGCTAATTGCTTTCATTTTAATTATAAACACATCTTCATCTCGAGCCAATTTTGTAGGTACTGGAGGCGAATTTCATATATGGGTGCAAATTAACAACGCTAACGGGACACGATACGGGAATCTAAGTCCGCGTGACATTACGTCAATATGACGGGCTTCCTAGAACAAAGTACCCGTCATTAGGGGGCTGTTAGTGGTGTAACGTATCAGCACATTACGCAACACACTCGATGATTACGTCAACGTGACAGGAGGTGTATAATTGGTTGCCTAGAAACAGGATGGAAGAATAGATTGGCATTTATAACACATACCGTTTAAATGTTTCGGTAAAATTAACCAGTTTTGATCGTGCACATTATTCATGTACCTAATGCCTGATATTTATTGTTGCCCCCCCCCGAATGTCATAATTAGTATTACTAATATTATAAAAATCATAGTGCACTGATTGAATGGTGTTTCGTTATCGATACGCGGGTACAACTATGAATGCAACACCAACATATCATTCTATCCAATTGGTTATTTTTAGTAAATATGTGCAATAAATAACAATAATGCTTAAATGTCAGCAATATTTTATCAAGTGCACATGTAAGGAATTCCGGTATTACTATAGAATCCCTACCTTCAGGAATTCTGAACGTAGGTTATTAGTATCGAGGTTCAAACCTGATTATAGCTATCCAAGCCTATCATACAATCGAGATAATGATATCAGAAAGTAATGTTATATATAACTTCGGTATATATAGCTTCAACTCTATCGCTTTTAACATCTTGGTCATTCATGTAATTGTGGATAATTATGCATGGGTTCAAATGATTGTTATCTGTCTATAAATATCAACATAACAAAAGAGTTGTAAGTTCTCGATAATAAAAGACTATTTATAATGTGTTTTGTGCTAACGTACCAAAAAGTGCAGAACAAATACGTTTCATCGCATTCCGCACACAACCATAAATATAAACCATGATATTTGTCGTGGTATGAAATAGAACAATAAAACCTGTCCATACCGGTCACCGTCTGGATTGAGCAATGCTACCGTTATAGCCAGGTTTCCGGAGTTTAATGACTTGGATACGCAGTAGCAGCGAAAATAGGAAATCTTTGTAGAACTTCGAAAGTGGTGACCGTTACATAGAAGTTATCCTTATGGAGAATATATATATATATATATATATATATATATATATATATATATATATATATGCATATATATATATATATATATATATATATATATATATATATATATATATATATATATATATATACTCTATTTATAGCAGTAAGGGAAACTATAAACAACGACAACAAACATGTGAACCACAAGATACTCAAAATAAATAAATTGCCGAATTTGCTTGCACCACCGATTTATGTATTCTGTTGTACGCCTACTTCCGAAAGCACAACCCACACAAGTGACGACCACTTATCTTGCCTTGGTGCGAGTTCATTTCACGAATAAAAGGTTCAACCCAATAAACGAACGACCCCTAATCAAGCCGAATTTAGTTGACACGTGAGCCGAACGACTGGTTATATAGTTAACAAAAAGACTGTATTTCTACTTTGATCACGGTTTTACGACCACACTCTGACTTACAAATGTTCCCATGTATACCATTCCGTGCGCGTGTCCGGTATATGGCTTCTTTGACGGTTCACGCCCGTCGATTCTGTCGGCCGCCGCCTAAGCACCAGATCTAAAATTGCAGCTAATGATTTTACAACGTCCGACTTTGCGCTTAGAATAACGATTTAAGCAGTGAAACACACGGAATTAAGTTGCCGACGGGAGGTCGTCGTTGTCTCTGCAGGCACCAACTCCGGCGAGTCCTCACTGCGGAGATTACGACCCGAGTCAAACAACGACTTGCTCACCGGAAGTGGCACTTTAACGCGGAAATGGCGGGAATGAGTTCGTCGAGCCATTGGGCATAGTGGCCGTAACTGACCAGTTACCTGTGGTTTTTCTGTACACAATCATATAAATGGTTAGTCTCGTCTATACGTTATGCCGTAAATAAGTTATACGATTTTTTATTTTGGACTAAGCTGGTTGTCTCATTTGATTAGTATTATATTATTTCGTTTTGGTCAGATCCATAAGCGTTCAACGATTAAATTCCATCAAAATGTAACATGAACAAACATATTTACGTTATAGGAATCTTAGACATCCAGCGAAAACTTACCGAAGGAGTTGTACAAACAGAAAATCTATAACAATGACATAACTTAAACAAACTTAAACAGGAAGAGAGAGAGAGAGAGAGAGAGAGAGAGAGAGAGAGAGAGAGAGAGAGAGAGAGAGAGAGAGAGAGGGAGAGAGAGAGAGAACTGGGAAAAACATGATACTTTTATCGATGCATGCTTCGCGAACGAACACACATGCAAACTTTGTATTTACCTACAGTTATAAAATACAACTAACGCAAACAGGAGCTATAATGTCGTGTTCATAGATAATACATTTATATGATACATCCAATATTACTGACATGTTTTGAGTAGCTTGAACCCATTTGTTTCGAGGCTGTCTAAGCCATAATATGAGCCTCGTTATGATTTACGGAAATTGATACAGTGTTGGCATGGGCTGAAATGCTTGAATAACCATTGCCTAAACATACGTACATATCATTTAGATGATAAGTGACCGTTGTTTTGATGAGCACGGAACTACGGTATCATTTAACACTTTTTTCAAATTTGGATATCATTGACCACTGGACGCTGAAACGGCCCAAGTAGCTATCCACTGAATGTAAATTATTGATGTTTTCCGATTTATCAATATAAATTTCTGCGCGAAAACAAGAATATGGTGTCCTATTATATACGGCAGGCGTCATATAATGTAGTGTAGATCAGCAAATCATTTGTATGCGTATTTAAATAAAAACGTTAAATTATATTACACCGATTTACAACCTATGAAAGAATTTCAAAGGGCACACAAGTCGGTCCTCATTAATATTCATGATGTAATTACGCGCAATTTCGTACGCACTCCGTCGGCTAAATGGACTTTATTTCCTCCAAACTCAAACAAGTTACGCATACGTAACACAGGGGAATTCCCAAGTCAAAATGCGGAAACGTGCAATTTTAAAGGCTCACGTTTGTTATAAATCAAATCGTCATAATTTAATTTATTTTATTTCATACAACATATTTGTTGAGCTATATAACGCCTACCATATGTAGCATTGGATCATAGTCTTGTTTTCGCGCGGAAATATTTACTGATGGCGTAAATCTGGAAAAATGTATAGGAGCTACTCAAACCAAATTCTGTTTGATGATAATATGGCGACGCCCAGTCATTAAAGATATCCATATTTTGAAGAAAACAAGTTAAACTATACCGGGGTTCACTGGGCATTAAATCATTGTCACATATCCTCTAAATGGTATGTTCCTGTGTTCGAGGAACGGTTATTCAAGCGATTCAGTCTTCCTTTAACGCTAACTTAACTGGTACCGTGTTAATTTCACATGTTAACCCTCGCCCACTCCAGTCCTCCATCACTCCCCCTACTTGACAAATTGTGGCATACCCCGCGTGCATCCCATCGAAGCCCCCACATTACGGGACTTTCTCTGCGGTCGTCGACGCGACGGTGAATGTGGAGTGCACTGTTCGACACCACGCTGTCCCGCCCCGAACGGCACTTACCGAACACAAATTAGCGCTGTCTGACGTCGTCGAACTCTACCGAATTGGCCATTACGCGTCACGCTGTATAAATCCGAACATCGGCGCCCCGATAACCAGATTGAGGCAATTTGTGAGCGCGGTTACGTCATGGCGCGTAGCCGCCATTCGTGGCGACGTCACATTAGCGTACTTGACAACAGGTGCGCGTCGTTGGAGACTGCCATGCAGCTGTCCGTCGAAATCGCGCTCGATTTTCGTTGCATATCGATTGCGGGTACAACTCTTCTGGCCGAATAAGTTATGAATTACATTTGAAAACTGTCGCTTTGACTTAAAACACCAATTAACAAATTATGTAAAACAATCCTGTTAACCACTCAAAACGTTACATTAATAAATAACATTTGAATTCGCTATGATTGATTCTATTTAATAATGCGATAATTAACAATAACAATATGTTACAGCCCTGTTTCCACTCAAACCGTTGTATACGTCAAAGTATGTTGTACTCAATAGGCCAACTATGTATCTATGTAACACCAGCTACTTAAAAACGATAGTAACTTGGAATACGACAGAAAACTGGAATGCTATAGCAAACGGGATGTAGAACGTGGAAGAAGATGGAATGTGACAACAAATCTGGAGTACGTGAGGAAATGGAAAATGGTATCAAACTGAAATACGACAGAAAAATGGAAAATGACGTCGAGCTGGTTCAACGGCCGAAAACAGGAACACGCCGACAAACTGGCGAGCGACGCGCCGCAGAATGACAAATCAAACTTGGTGTCTCAACTGAAAGTGCGACGTTCGGACATTTTGTTATTACAAATGTGTGAATGCTTAAGGAATGCTGTTAAACAAATGTGCGTGTCTAACGTAAAGAATAAACATCACATTGCTCACACGTGATTTCTCTGCAAACTATTTGACTTCTATAATTTTCCGTGTTTGGGCATTGGAACATGATATATATTAAATTTTCATAAGCAAACACACTTTTGTTCAACGTTTCATCCACAATTTGAACATTCTACTTGTGACATGTCCTCGTTGGATTATAGCCTACACAAGATCATAGGTGCGCTCTCAAAGACAACGTCACGGCCGACTGATTTTCAACGGGATTACTCAGTACCGGATAAAGCGACCCTTCCCTTTACGATTGTCAGTATCTTCTGACAGTGCCTAAATATAGGCTGATTACATAAGACACTTGATGACGTAATGGCGTCGCGGAGATGTCCCTTTTTAACACGTGTAGACAGAGGCGCTTCTCTCTCGTTACGTCATCCGCATTGTTGTTGTGACGAAGAAGGCGCGACCACGGAGAAGTCTTATGTGAGAAACTGTCAACGAACGGTGTTGACATTTCTTTTGAATGCCAACAACGTAATTGGCACTCGTGAGTCATTGGTTAGAGAAAGGAGAGAGAACAGTTCCGCTTTACACGAGAACTTTTTACGGATGTTTGTTTTAATTTATCAAATACATTAATGACCGAATAATTCAGGCGGATATTCGTGCGTCGAAGACAAATATCAGAGAGAACATTTCCACTTTACATGAAAACCTATTTGCAGATGGTTGTTTTAATATATTAGCGTCCGAATACTCAATGTTTTTTCTGAGGACATTCGTATATCGCAGAAGAACAACAGACAGAAGACGGACTAAATAACAATGAAGAAAACTAGGAGATGACGACGAAGAAGAAAACGGACAAGACCAATACAAACAAGAAGAAGGAAATGAAAAACAGAGTAAGAAAAGAAATAAAGATATGTAGAAGAAGAAGAAGACAATAAACAGAAGAAAAGAAGAAGAAAAATAAGAAGAAAGAAAAAGAAGAAGACGAAGTAAAGGCCGCCGTAACAAGCATCCATCCTTCGGGCCCACCCATGCACGAGGTAGATACCATAGATGCCGGAACCGCCCACGAATACCTTTAGGTGTATACGATCAAGCAAGTGGTGTTGCTATACGACACTATCAGGTAAGTCAATATGGAGGAATGTATACCCGACACAAGATGAAACCTCAAACTCCTTCCGGTTCTCAAGCCACGACTAGTCTAAATACAGCGTATAACTAGATATGTAATTGTTTGTCAATGCCTTGCAACCCAACACAAGTTCTGCCAATATGTTGCCACGTCTCTTTGAAGACATCAATGCAAAGAATAGCACCCGAACAATTGCAAACTTCAGCGCATGACCACGCTTGAGTTCGTTCATTCGCGTGGACAATACTCGATTCTATCCCGATAAAGAGACACCGACACCCGGTAATTGGACGGATGATTCAAATCCATCCACCGCCCGCCAACGTGTACGAGTTGCATATCGATAAGGTGTCACCGACACCCGGTAATTAGTTTGATAATTCCCACACAACGGCTGCGCGCCAACGCGTGCGCCAATGACGCCGTTTTGATTTGAACTGACTTCCGGTGTCGACGGTTTAAACGTTTCGCGCGCCGAAACTTTGCCCCACACTGGGCGGGCATAGAAATCGACGTGGCTCCATTCGAATTAAAACCAGTCTCGTTTAGTATTCCGCACCCCGCACCAGCAGTCGTCCGACTCGAAAAAAAGATAATGTTTTTACGACGATGCGCCGAGAAAGGTTTCGATCGTTAAGAAATCATCAAGTGATCAGGTGGACACGCCTTCCGGCATGCTGCATTGTCGCCCCATTAAGCACTATATTCCCGTGTGCAGTAACTAGTTTTCTAATTTGAAGAAGACATCCGATCCCATTAAGATCCTACTCGGAGCGCGCTCCTCCGTCGCCCCGGGTCGCACGCGCGCATGTGCTCACTCGTGCGTGTCGGTGCGGGTCTTCGTAACCCCGGGGCTGTTCCGTTGTGCAAATGATGCAGGTGCCCGATGGGGAATTGCCTGCATCCTTGATTTGGCATTGTTTCGGAATCTGTAGCAACAACATCTGGGCATACAGCGTGTCATCGGTGTAATACAATATCGCGGTGCGCTGTGGCGTAGTAAAGCTGTGTGGTCTCAGTCGAGACAATCCGTGTGCTAATAATATTCGTTCATATCACCATGTCTCAGTTCATCCCGTTCTATATGTCAGAGTAGTGCATACACATGGCCGAATATCACATGAATCGGGACGGGGGTTGGGATGCTAAACTCCAGATTGGCTGGAGAGACTCATCATATTTCGGCAAGGCGGGTGCAGGTGACTATTTCTGGTACAGTTGTAGTTCGAAATGGGGTGAAGTTAGTGTTTTCGGGAGTCAACATTTACAATGTTCCAAGTCCTATGAATACTAAATTCGAAATATTTTGCGGCGTAGCTGAACACTTCCATAAAACTCGAGATTATGTTAGGAAGTACAGTTCTATCAGGTGTTGACAGGCGAATACCTCTTGAACAGACCCAGCGACGCGACACAACTTATAAAAAGAACATACATGTGTTTCAGTAAGTTGACAATGTCACAAAGGATTTCGAAACATCTAAGAAGCCATCAATAACAGTACAGGCACACTACACTGATTAGCATACACGTCAAAGAAGATACTACAATACTGCATGATGAAACCACAGCTGTGATATCGTGTGAGCATGACGTAATAGTCTACTTTGAAAAGGAAAAAGTACCCGAGACGCTGACGTAATCATCGATGTGACTCATGTACTTTTCGTTTCTGACGCATTTCTATAATATACAAATGATCCAGTAATCCACGCATGTTGCGTCTTAATTTTTGACAAACCTCCAGCATATAGATACTTTCATCACGGCTTGTGTTTTTACTGGTGAATAAAACAAGCAGTTACCATAAAATGGTGTAAGGTTTGTTATACGTGTGTGCGCAGACGCAGGTTTTCAAATGGTACTGTAGACTTGGTCTGTTTTGTTAGTTTACGTGAATCGTTTGACATGGCGAGGTGAAATTTGTGGAATTGTCATATTACGCTGTATTGAATGTTGCATGTTTGAATATGTTTGTTTTATGGTTGATCCGAATAAATTCTCCTACTTCTTCTTTTTAGTAATCTGGCCGGGTTAAAACACTTCCCCTTTTGTAAGGTAGCCGTGGTTTTATACATTAATGTTCGAATTATCTTTGTGTAACTGTCTATGGCTGTCAGTTACGTCGCAACTAATATCCAAAGACTGCTCATTCACATACAGGTTAGCGAGACATTTAGTTACACGTTACTCATTTTTTAAAGATAATCCTAACATATTTGTTTCTCTCTTCACGTAGACGACCACTTAATTGGAACCCGAAACGACAGCATATTACCGAGTCACTCCACATCTATTATGACCTTCTCTTTGTCCAGTGTTCACTGTGCGTTGGCACATTATATTACAGGTGTGAGACTAACATGGTTTCTCCTGATATACGACAACCATGTCCAAACCAACGAATTAAGGTGTTTTTTTCTTGTGGCAACTGTAATATAATTAGGGGCGAATGTTTCTTCTCAGAGAACAGATCCCCCACAGCGTTCTATTCGGTGCAAAGGAGATTGCTATATGAATTGTAAGAGCTTAATATCATCAAGCTCTCCGTCTTGTTCAGATGCCTCTGTTAGAAAACTGAATGTTTTCATTGCTCTTTAACACACTTTGAAATGTTACTTGTTTATGGTGTTCACGTTGTACCAGTTGAAACGTACTCTTTGATATTTTTAACACAACGTCGCTGACAGATTGTGTGATAGTAGTTTTATTGCCGACATATGGTGTAATAACGGAAATCTTTTTCGATGGGACGTCACATAATCATCGTCGAAATTATATATATATATATATATGTATATGTATATATATATATATATATATAATATATGTAATGTATATATTATGTGTGGTGTGTAAAAATAAAACTACATTTCCTTTAGTATATATGTACTAAAATGTGATGTTTGTATTGTATTGATTTTGATGTATTGTCAGTTACGCAAGGATTTTTAATTGTTTGTCACACATAAAATGGCGATAAACGTCGTCGACGACTTGGGGACACGTGTTCCCTGTCACTCAGATAAATGCCGGGAGCGTGTGGGTTAAACAGCAAAGCTCAGAGACGGGCGACTCGTCTCGTAACGTGTGAACGTAACTAGTATATACAACAAACGTAACGTATTGGCTCCTATTTACACATTTTATTATCGCGGCATTATCATTGAATAAATAAAATATATCTCTGTACATACGCCAACAGTGTACAGTCATCACATCGGTTATAGCAGATATCACATTGGTCGGAAAGAGGAAATGTTTACATCTTCCTATAATAACATGTGCAATCGCCAAACGTTCACTATGGTATATTCGCCTCATTCATTCGCTCACTCACTCATTCTCTTACTCATTCATTCGCTCACTCATTGACTCATTCATTCTCTCACTCATTCACTCACTCACTCCTTGTCCAAAACTTAATATCGGCATATGACATCGAGTCAACGATAACCACATCGACCGGTGACGTTGGTAATAACACAGCTGATTGCGCACACATATTTCATTTCCATAAATTAAAAACACGTCCATTGTAGTATTCGACCGAGCATACGTCGTGCCAGTGTTTTGAGGTGTGAACTGTTCACGTATTTGTGACATCACGAATGTCAACACAGTTTAAATGTCACCACGGTCGGCGCGTCACCACGGTCGCCAAACATTCGCGTCTTCTTCCTGCTTCACAGAATGCGTACTCAACGGCAGGGCCGCCACGGACGCTTGCGAGTTGTCCAGAGCCCGGCAGTTGGTCCAGTGGCACTCAACCGGCCGTAGTCCGTGTCGGGAACGTCATCTGCAATGAGTGGACTGGACGTGCGAGTGTCCTGCGGCCGCTGTCCGGCAGCGTGAAGGGAAACCCGGCCGGACAACGGCGAATGCGCGCGGGATCCGCAGTAGGGCGCTGCTGCTTCGTGGTGCGCTGTAAGTCCGAGGGGTGTCGCTGCGACGTAGCAAAGTCCGCGTAGAGACGCCAATGGCGTCGTACAGGGAACGCCGTAGGAGGGCGACGGACAGGCAGGCATCACCCGCCGGGGGGACGTGGCTGGGGCCCGGTTCTCCTTCACCATTTGCCCGTCGAGGTGCTGCATGAGGCGTGCCGAGAGGTCAGGATGGACGGGAGTACGACTCATGTAGTGAGTCACCTCGCCGGCACATTCCTCGTACCCCGCCGTGTACTTCACTTGTCGGTGGCGCTGCTGCATCGACTGCAGATGCTGCACCGTCAACTCGAGGATGTCGGCTTTGTCCATCTTTGTACAGCTCGACTCCTGGAAAGAAGCAGAGGGGAATATCACAATACTGCGGCGATGGTTACAATATGTGTAATGAGTGAAATGGGGTTTACTGCGCGAATTAGGGAGCATTTAAAATATAATTCTACAGTACGTTAGTGACACTTGTCTCCCCGTTCCATTAACAGTATCCGAAGGCTTAGTTGCAATTCGTGTTATGCAAATCATAAAATTATTAAAATAGAATCAATGTTTAAAGTGTCCAATCCAGCACTTGTTTGTGACGTATTTTTGTCACAGTATTTAGTAACATGAACAATAATTATAATAAATAACTAATAATGTATCATATGAAACAAAATGTAGAATAATAAATTAATACCCTGTAACAGACAGCATCTGTTGTTGTTACACTTTGGCAATATTGTTATAATTTTAATTACAAAGTGACTGCTTCCACTGGCATCCAATGCTGATAGTCTGCCAACACAGCAGGCGCCATCTGACGAATGCCCATTCAATCAGAATTGTAAACACCGTGCTCTATTTTAAAGTTCTGCCACGCGCAAGTCAATAGGACAAAGTCGTTCTGCAATACTTACGTCTTTCTTGAGCGCCTCGAGTACCAAAGACTTCAGTTGGTTCAACGACTCGTTAATTCGTTCTCGTCGCTTACGCTCGATCAAAGGTTTCCTGATCTGAAACGGAGGAAACGACGCAAGTTACACCAGATGCTAAATTGGATGCGCATAAACAATGGCGCCGATGGGGGCCCTAGATGACGTCATTACAAATGCGCCACGGACACAATCAGCCGTGCCCTGACGGTTGACCACTTGGTCCGGCCACGTGTGGTCAGTGGGAGACCCAGGGGAGATGAGACGACGTCGGCGTCAGCAATGGTCATTTTCAAGAGTTATCTCATTGAAACCTGAACGGACACGGTCGGTCTTTTAAATACGACCTCGGTTACCACACCCATTCGACCATCCCTTTCATCCGAATCCAGGAATAAACCCTCTAATGACGATGGTTTTAATTTCGCAATAGCTCCAAACCAAAGTTGAAGCGAAGTTCAGTTTCTGGGTGTAGTGGAAACATATGCATTACTAATCCATAAAGTTGTGCTGATTAAAACATTGTAACGTTTGAAAATCAATATTCCTTTTCATTAAACGAATGTCCATTGTGGCGATTACTATAACGAAGCGAGTGGTACGAATATTCCTCCTCGTGGCACGTATATAATTCAATAACAACATTTCTATGTTCACGTTAGGGACGTGTAAAATACATATTTGATTTAGGCCACATTAATGAAATAACTAAGCTTGCACTCGACGACAAACGACCGTGTTGAAGCCATGTTTACACAATGTCCATTACTGTCAACAACAGCGGAGACATTCCCATGCATATCTGTGCCAGCTGTAGTACTAAACCCAACGTTTCCGCTACGCTTCAGTGACCACAATTCTAAGTTCCAATTTCAGCATCAACACGGACTGTATCGCGAAACCAACACCGACCGATACAAAACCAACAACAAACAGTACGCCTGGCAACTCTTCTTACCTTACGAAGCTGTGCACTGGAAATTCCAGGACTGCAACACTCCGACCGATCCATTGTGTCCGACAGCATAACCGCAGTAAAGTCCTCGCTCTCGTTCTGTAATTCGTGTGGCTTTAATGTGACGCGCGGTTGTCGTGTGCTGGAATTTATACCGCGCGAGCGTTGGCATCCGACGGGCGCTGGCGGGCCAATCATCGGTGCCCGTCTCCCGGAGCGACGGCTCAGGCATGCGCGAGACCGTGCGAGGGGCGTGGCTAAGCGAGTCATTAGCGCTCGGCCGTCGTGTTGAACATCGGTGACGCCTGCCTGCCACTCGCCGCTGACAGGGGCATTGTGCCGGCCACGCGCACGCTCCCATCGCCGTCAGAGCCGAGAGCGTGTCGGGCCGGCCGGCACACCGCACTCGGCACCCGCACCCCCGCCCCAGGCCCCGTCATAAAGCTAATGGTTGACTGGTTGGCTAACAGTCGAGCGACGCACGTGCGGGTGGAACTAGAAGGCGTTAGGGGTCCGTTCTCAAGTAGCCACGGCTGACGTCGCGGTAACCTTCGAGGGCTTAAAACATTAAGCTACTTGTTATTTACGCCCGAATGTTTTGTTTAACTATGCACAGGTAATTAACTACCAGGTATACATTTTGGTTTATATACGTTAACGTAACGCGTGCATTTAAACAAAATCCTACCATATGGTCTTAAGTGTTTTTAAAAATCATTTTGTTTGAAATATGATCAGAATGCTTTCGTTTGTTTCGCTGTGCTGTTATTCATTATATATATAATATATATATATATATATATATATATATATATATATATATATATATTATATATATATATATATATATATATACACTTACACTTACACACACACACACACACACACACACACACACACACACACACACACACACACACACACACACACACACACACACACACACACACACACACACACACACACACACACACACACACACACACACACACACAACACACCACACACACACACACACACACAAACACAACAAACACAAACACAAACACAAACACAAACACAAACACAAACACAAACACAAACACAAACACAAACACACACACACACACCACACACACACACACACACACACACACACATACACACACACACACGGACGCACCAGCACGCACGCACGCACACACACACACACACACACACACACACACACACACACACACACACACACACACACACACACATATATATATATATATATATATATATATATATATATATATATATATATATACATGCCGTGGAGTGTGCATGGTGCATATATATATATATATATATATATATATATATATATATATATATATATATATATATATATATATATATATATATATATACATGCGCGTGGAGTGTGCATGGTGCATATTCTGGAGTTGGTTGATAACAGTATTGATGACACTATTATAATATAGATATAGTATGGAATTAAAATATGGAAATGTAATATAATATTATAATATAGTGCAAGAGTGCAAAAGTTTTATTCAGAATGAGTTATATAAAATATAAGCAGAATACGAATGCATGATGCATGATGCCATTCGTATTCTGCTTACATTTGACATCACTGTTTCTAAATTTAATTTGCACTCTTGTCGTACGTAATATTGTCATCAATATGTTTACTGATAAACCCCTCGATCGTGAACTGGAACGTGCACGCGCACACAATGGTTAATCATCTCCTTAGTGGCCTCGAACTTTCGCTAAGATTTTGACACCCTCCCCAAGAAACCGCCAGTCGAGCTGTGGGAACTTGGCGTCACGCTTGGCTGCCCGGAGCGCTCGTGTCGTGAGAAAGGCCACCGTTGGACACGCTCCGGTGCGCGTCGCTTTGTTCTAGTCGGCGCGAGATTCTAAGAGCGAGATTCTAAGAACGCTCCATAAATAAGAAGTACGTAAATAAAAGCGGAAAACAAACAAACACCCTGTGTGACCGACTGCGCTGGCTGGCCGAGAGACGGCGTCCACGGCGCTGACATCGGCGCCAGAAGGAGATTTTACTTGGGCAACAATATGAGTTGTGATAATGAGTCGTCTTGAACGAATTCGGTCACTTTCGCCTGCAGGTTTCTGATTTCTTTTAACACAGACGCTTGACGGGACACGAGAATTGGATTACAGTGGAACCTTATAAGAACATGTTCAATGGTTTATTTGAAAAGCGATACAGTGGTGCATGGTACAAGGTGGAGACATTTTCCAAACAGCGACAATATAATTATACTGACAACTGATAGACCTAAAAATATCGGCGACACACCAACACGATGACAAAACCACAACGATGACAAACCAGAATGACGGTAATCCAAAACATCATCAACCAAAACGCCGATGACCGTGGCCAAACAACGACAAAACTCAGACAAATATTGGTCAAAACGGCAACAAACTAAATCTTACCTTTTGTGTAATTGAGTAGCACGGTTCTGCGTTTAGAT
Organism: Osedax frankpressi; assembly: GCA_964035775.1. Taxonomy (NCBI): domain Eukaryota; kingdom Metazoa; phylum Annelida; class Polychaeta; order Sabellida; family Siboglinidae; genus Osedax; species Osedax frankpressi. Next base: position 4,216 of record CAXIVS010000449.1, on the reverse strand, counting down.
CATTGTATCCTGCGTGATGTTAGATAATGTATCATATGTCTCATTTAGGCATTTGGATGGAACAAAAACACGTTCCACTTTTTGACAAATATATCTGAAAACCGAAACGCCTATAAACCCAATAAATATAGTAGTAAACGAATTGTGAGTTTAAACTAGCTTGTATTTAATTAATTGTTGTGTAACAGTTCTTTCGTGTAACCGCAACTTTTATATAAACCAAAAAAATATTACTTATTACGTCGCCGTTTTGGCCATTTTTGTCACCCTTTTTGTGTTTCGCCGTTTTGACAATGTTTTTCGCCGTTTTGGTTTTTGCCGTTTTGTTAACCATTTTGGCCGCTTTGTCCAAAGTTGTAGCCGATCGATTTGGTTTGTCGCTGTTTAGATTTGTTTGCGTTTCGATCTATCGTCGTTTTAAGTGTCCGTCATGACCCGTTCCTCGGCAGCAATAATACCTCTCCAAACTTCGTAGGCCGTTGCTGACTGTGTATGTAGAAAAAGATGTATAGGTTGTAAGATCGATCAAATGTGTCGGATTCATTTAGTCTCGCACGACAGGAGACTGCGGACACATTTGACTGTGTCAGTCACACTTCACAAGCAGACACAAAGCCAACGTAACAAGTTCATTTCGCTGCAACCTGTCAACATCTTAATGTCTGCAGAAGGTAGACTTTCGAGATGCTTCCGAGCGGAGTGCGATGGCACATTTTTAATACTTGTATTGTTTTATGTACGTTGCTTAGTCCAGTTAATGTGCCATATACATTTGTACAATTCGTACATATACTTATTTGCTGATTTGTATTACATTGCATTGTATGATTTGTAGTGTATATGTGTTTAAGTTAGTAAGACTGACTTTTATTACACAAAATGCACTTCATTTGGATTTTTGGAAACATAAACTGTGAGCGAAGCGAAGCGAAGTCAGTAAAATCAGCACAGAAACACATTTCTAACTGCATTGCGTTTTGCGAATTAGAAACATACGTGCGGAAAAAGACACAGACAAACACAGAGACAGATATACAGCGGTAGATACAGAGCAGACACAGACAAGAAGAGACAAACTGAGACAGACGTAAAGTGAACATATCGTGTTTTGTGTTTTGCGTTGATACGAAAAACACAAACACATTTGACCGATTAAATGTTTTGAAATGTCCACATTGTGAAGTGTCACTCGAAATTTTCAACGTCAAAATAAATCAACTGTATCTATGCATGAGGCAGCTTCCATGTCTAGTATAATGAAAATGTTAAAGAGAAATAAAAGGTAACGGTTTTGGGTTATATCCACTTGAAGGAGTTGTTGCAATTAACCACTGTCAACAAATATCAATCACCTATTCACGTTACTGGTTTACTAGAGACCGATTCCAAAGAGCAACATTCTAAAAAATGCCCATTATGCTGGAGGCTGACATTTTCTCAGGATACGTACACGTGACTAATAAGCGCAGAGACACGTGACGTCGATCATGACGCAACGTGTACGTATATAGCTTTGCTCTGCACCATATAGTGATATAACACGCTTACAAGTTAGCGAAAAAGAAAATTTGGCCATTATATTCGTGGTAAACTGTCAAGTTTGTTGTGTCGCCTATGGGAATAAACATCTCACAAACTAGACAAAACAACTGATGAAATTGGAAATGGCACAATCGGCTAAGGATTAAAATACCGGGCAGCAGTGACATGATATTTTCTATAAAAACTATGTCGTCTATAAAACATAAATTGTGTATCTTCAACACGATTATTTAACAAAAACTGTTAGCAAAATAATATTCATTATATAGCAAAAGGTAACTGTTTATTTATTTGTTTAGATGCATTGTATATGATACAAGAGATCATCAGTGAATGTTTAGATTAAATATTAAGTTGCGTACACTCTGTAATGTGAATGATGCATTTCTTGAACTTTATATAACGGGACCGACCCTGTGTATCGATATCGCCTCATTGACATGCCGCTGAACGATACTGAATACAGGGTTATTCGATGATTTATTCCAACAGTCCAGCTTACATTGAGCATCAACACAACGCCAGTTATCACAATTACACTTGTTGTTATCTTAATTAAACTCATTCCTCTGACAACGCATTTACTTTCGTTTTAGCATGTTGATAAAATAAAAGTCCACAGATCGTCAAACGTGGCGATGTGACCATTTATATGGACGGTGTTGCGACAGACTAACTTGGATACTTAGAATCGCTGTTACGTAAAGCGGATCTTCGTGGATGCGTGTCAATACATTCGCAGTAGAAAATCAATAACAATAAAACCATTGACACTAAGCTAAATAAAAGATTACATTTTATGTTAGATTTTGACAAGTTGTCTTTGCTGACTGTTTATTGGTGCTAGAGACGCAAAAGTGAAAACATCCTTGTTTTATATTTTGAACAAAAATAATGTACAAACGAAAGGAATGGATGAGTCGTTCAATCAGTTTTGCGGATGAATGCCCACTGATGCACACATAAAAATATGTTTACCTATACGTCATATATTTATACAATTAGCATACGACTGCCTGAAACGAAATATCATATAACCTTTTTCATTATTTTCACGACGACAGTAATTACAACGAATCTACATGGCACTGTGTGCTTATGCGACGAAAACAAAACAACGACGTGATATAATTGTTATAAATGGCCGCATATTTTCATTATTAAATCAGTTTATTTAAACCAACCCATCACAAATAGTTTCGGAAGTTACAACGTCATTGAGAGTGTACCTCTAACCGGAAGTGACTACACGTCTAGCAACGTTTGGAATGTCTCATCCTTATAACCGATGTTACCAAAATAGTGTATTCCTGCGTCCCGGGACACAGACAAATACGTCCGGCGTCACTCCGAGTTGCGGGGGCATGGGGGTTTATGTTTATTTGACCACAGCCGATATCGTTTCTGAACTAAAAAAGCTGATTCGACACAACGAAACAAAACCGTGACAAATGGTGCAATGATGACGCAGCAAAGAGATTCGTCAGAGAGACGTCACATCCCAAAGGTCCGCCTTCCGTTTAAATTATCCGCTGGGTACGGCTTCTAGAACCAAGTCGTATAATCTGCGTAGATTCTGTCGGGATTTCTATGACAACGTTTGAGCAGTGATGTATGTGCATGATAAAAGTTGGTTTCCATGAATGATTCGCCGGGTAATTTTGTTGCGAAAGTTGTCAGAAATAAAGTTGAAAGAGTAAAACATTTTACAAAGCGTCGTGTTATCCTTATTTACTACAATTTGTAATACATTAAAACACTTATTGTTTTACTCATATGTTAAAATAAGTTAGAAATAAACATTATTAAAACGTAAATATTGAAGAATGAATTCACATAATAATAATGAGAAAAGAAATGTTTATCGCTGTAGGATTATTATTATGTGAATTCATTCTTCAATATTTACGTTTTAATAATGTTTATTTCTAACTTATGTTGACGTATGAGTAGAACAATAAGTGTTTAATGTATTACCTACTATGGGAGAATATGATATATATATATATATATATATATATATATATATATATATATATATATTATATATATATATATATATATAGTGCTCTGCCCAGGTCCACTTCCGTCTTCTGACTTGTTCAGGCACGTCTGTGACCTTTGTCTTTTCCCTTAACCATATGTTTGTTTTTTCTGACAATTGAGATAACCGATGGACACTACACTGCGTATGTCACCATCTGGAAAGCTCACGAAAAGAAAAGACCTAAAGGAACACCGGCGAGACGTTGGAGAGACGAACTAGACGACTACTGGAAGGGTACCATCCTACAGAGGATAGCGCAAGATAGGCAGATGTAAAACCAGCATGATGAGGCCTTCGCATATATATATATATATATATATATATATATATATATATATATATATATATATATATATATATATATATATATTATATATATATATATATATATATATATATATATATATATTGATAAAGTAGGATTATTTAAATGGTTGATCAATTGATTGTCAAAGTCGTACATTTTCCGAATTTAACTCAAACGTCCACTCAAAGATAATTGTTTTATCAAAACCACACATATAAAAACAATGACAACATAGGCCTACAGAAACTGATGTTATGGTGGCCAGCAGACATTTAAAAAACCGGACCACAATCCGTCGTCTGTCACTGCACCATCACTAT
>CAXIVS010000448.1:0-13012 GCA_964035775.1 Osedax frankpressi | reverse complement strand
ACGCAATGCGATGAAAGACAGTCCAATTTAATTCATTAAATACTGAAATATGTATAAAACAACAAACTCTAAATACCGCATATAAAGAATTATCATTTTAAACGAGTTCTTCTCAAATATCAATACCAACAATAAACTGTACCCCTACCCACTCGATGACCTCATGACCCTCGACGCTATTGCATCACTCGGTGACATCGCACGATGATATAACATCTGTCCGTGGCTTGTAGTGCGTGCAGTGGCTTGTAGTGGATCTGGACGATATCGATGGCAAATTCTCAGCTTGGAGTGAAATTGAGTGCAGCGAACAGCAACCAGACGATATGAAGATTCTAGTGAACTGGTTCTCATGTTACAACGAGACGGAGAAACTTGCAGCTTATGCTAGAGTTAGCGTGCCCCCTAGTTGACCCTAGCGTGACCCCGCGTGACCCCGCGCAATTCTAGTGAACTGGTTCTCGTGTTACAATGAGACGGAGAAACTTGCAGCTTATGCTAGAGTTAGCGTGACCCCTAGTTGACCCCCGCGTGACCCCCGCGTGACCCTAGCGTGACCCCCGCGTGACCCCGCGCGATTCTAGTGAACTGGTTCATTTGTTTCAAGCTTGCCTATTATGCTCGGGTCAATTGGATGCAACTCCTTCACTGGTTGCCTAATATTTCCCCGTTACCTCAGGACAAGGAAATTACTGTAAATGCATTCACCGCTACCTTGGACATTTCTTCCGTGGCTATGTCCAAGATGGACAGCAATGACACTACACCCGTCACCATTGCTTCTGAGGAGATAAATTACGAATTGTCTTCCTTTGAAACCACAACACGTTTATTTATTAATCCTTAAAGAGCTTTGAACCTAACAATCATTTTTAGTTATTGAATCATTTTTAAAAATGGTTAATTGCAATTATAAGTTATGTTTACTCGAGGTGTAGTGGGGTATAGTGAGGTGTAGTGAGGTGTAGTGAGGTGTAGTGGGGTATAGTGGGGTATAGTGAGGTGTAGTGGGGTGTAGTGGGGTGTAGTGGGGTGTTGTGAGGAGTAGTTGGGTGTAGTGGGGTGTAGTGAGGTGTAGTGAGGTGTAGTGGGGTGTAGTGAGGTGTAGTGAGGTGTAGTGAGGTGTATAGAGGTGTATCGAGGTGTATATTGTATCTATATAGTAGTTGATTAAGATGTCTTTAAATGCAAATACAGTAAACTCAATCGTTTACAGAAAAGAGAAGGAAGAAAAGGAGTTTACGGAAAAGAAGAGGTGTTGATAATCCCGCAGGTTCTAATAATGAACTATTCATTAATTACACGCTAATAATGAACTATTCATTAATTACACGCTAATAATGAACTATTCATTAATTACACGCTAATAATGAACTATTCATTAATTACACGCTAATAATGAACTATTCATTAATTACACGCTAATAATGAACTATTCATTAATTACACGCTAATAATGAACTATTCATTAATTACACGCTAATAATGAACTATTCATTAATTACACGCTAATAATGAACTATTTATTAATTACACGCTAATAATGAACTATTTATTAATTACACGCTAATAATGAACTATTCATTAATTACACGCTAATAATGAACTATTCATTAATTACACGCTAATAATGAACTATTCATTAATTACAAGCTAATAATGAACTATTCATTAATTACACGCTAATAATGAACTATTCATTAATTACACGCTAATAATGAACTATTCATTAATTACACGCTAATAATGAACTATTCATTAATTACACGCTAATAATGAACTATTCATTAATTACACGCTAATAATGAACTATTCATTAATTACACGCTAATAATGAACTATTTATTAATTACACGCTAATAATGAACTATTCATTAATTACAAGCTAATAATGAACTATTCATTAATTACACGCTAATAATGAACTATTCATTAATTACACGCTAATAATGAACTATTCATTAATTACAAGCTAATAATGAACTATTCATTAATTACAAGCTAATAATGAACTATTCATTAATTACACGCTAATAATGAACTATTCATTAATTACACGCTAATAATGAACTATTCATTAATTACACGCTAATAATGAACTATTCATTAATTACACGCTAATAATGAACTATTCATTAATTACACGCTAATAATGAACTATTCATTAATTACACGCTAATAATGAACTATTCATTAATTACACGCTAATAATGAACTATTCATTAATTACACGCTAATAATGAACTATTCATTAATTACACGCTAATAATGAACTATTCATTAATTACACGCTAATAATGAACTATTCATTAATTACACGCTAATAATGAACTATTCATTAATTACACGCTAATAATGAACTATTTATTAATTACACGCTAATAATGAACTATTCATTAATTACACGCTAATAATGAACTATTCATTAATTACACGCTAATAATGAACTATTCATTAATTACACGCTAATAATGAACTATTCATTAATTACACGCTAATAATGAACTATTCATTAATTACACGCTAATAATGAACTATTCATTAATTACACGCTAATAATGAACTATTCATTAATTACACGCTAATAATGAACTATTCATTAATTACACGCTAATAATGAACTATTCATTAATTACACGCTAATAATGAACTATTCATTAATTACACGCTAATAATGAACTATTCATTAATTACACGCTAATAATGAACTATTCATTAATTACACGCTAATAATGAACTATTCATTAATTACACGCTAATAATGAACTATTCATTAATTACAAGCTAATAATGAACTATTCATTAATTACACGCTAATAATGAACTATTCATTAATTACACGCTAATAATGAACTATTCATTAATTACACGCTAATAATGAACTATTCATTAATTACACGCTAATAATGAACTATTCATTAATTACAAGCTAATAATGAACTATTCATTAATTACACGCTAATAATGAACTATTCATTAATTACACGCTAATAATGAACTATTCATTAATTACAAGCTAATAATGAACTATTCATTAATTACAAGCTAATAATGAACTATTCATTAATTACACGCTAATAATGAACTATTCATTAATTACACGCTAATAATGAACTATTCATTAATTACACGCTAATAATGAACTATTCATTAATTACACGCTAATAATGAACTATTCATTAATTACACGCTAATAATGAACTATTCATTAATTACACGCTAATAATGAACTATTCATTAATTACACGCTAATAATGAACTATTCATTAATTACACGCTAATAATGAACTATTCATTAATTACACGCTAATAATGAACTATTCATTAATTACACGCTAATAATGAACTATTCATTAATTACACGCTAATAATGAACTATTTATTAATTACAAGCTAATAATGAACTATTCATTAATTACACGCTAATAATGAACTATTCATTAATTACACGCTAATAATGAACTATTCATTAATTACACGCTAATAATGAACTATTCATTAATTACACGCTAATAATGAACTATTCATTAATTACACGCTAATAATGAACTATTCATTAATTACACGCTAATAATGAACTATTCATTAATTACACGCTAATAATGAACTATTCATTAATTACAAGCTAATAATGAACTATTCATTAATTACACGCTAATAATGAACTATTCATTAATTACACGCTAATAATGAACTATTCATTAATTACACGCTAATAATGAACTATTCATTAATTACACGCTAATAATGAACTATTCATTAATTACACGCTAATAATGAACTATTCATTAATTACACGCTAATAATGAACTATTCATTAATTACACGCTAATAATGAACTATTCATTAATTACAAGCTAATAATGAACTATTCATTAATTACACGCTAATAATGAACTATTCATTAATTACACGCTAATAATGAACTATTTATTAATTACACGCTAATAATGAACTATTCATTAATTACACGCTAATAATGAACTATTCATTAATTACACGCTAATAATGAACTATTCATTAATTACACGCTAATAATGAACTATTCATTAATTACAAGCTAATAATGAACTATTCATTAATTACACGCTAATAATGAACTATTCATTAATTACACGCTAATAATGAACTATTCATTAATTACACGCTAATAATGAACTATTCATTAATTACACGCTAATAATGAACTATTCATTAATTACACGCTAATAATGAACTATTCATTAATTACACGCTAATAATGAACTATTCATTAATTACACGCTAATAATGAACTATTCATTAATTACAAGCTAATAATGAACTATTCATTAATTACACGCTAATAATGAACTATTCATTAATTACACGCTAATAATGAACTATTTATTAATTACACGCTAATAATGAACTATTCATTAATTACACGCTAATAATGAACTATTCATTAATTACACGCTAATAATGAACTATTCATTAATTACACGCTAATAATGAACTATTCATTAATTACAAGCTAATAATGAACTATTCATTAATTACACGCTAATAATGAACTATACATTAATTACACGCTAATAATGAACTATTCATTAATTACACGCTAATAATGAACTAATTACACAAAATGTAATCAGAAGGAATCATTAATATTATTATGATTACAATTTTATATTTCAATATTATATAAATAAACTTTAACATATTTTCAGTTTATTTAACAATCCTTATATGGAATTATAATCGTTAATAATGATTTAATTTCATTCGATGTACATTCATTACATTCATTACATTCTTTACATTCATTACATTCATTACATTCATTTACAGTTGAGAACCATGGTCCTCCTGGAATTTCAATTCCTGAAAGTGTGCAGGCAATGGCTGGAGATGGAGGGGGTGTCTCCGTTAGTCAACGGGTTTACGCGAAGTGGGCGGTGCTAGATTATAATGGGCGTGTCTGTTAGTCAATGGGCGGTGCTAGATGATAAAGGGCGTGTCTGTTAGTCAATGGGCGGTGCTAGATGATAAAGGGCGTGTCTGTTAGTCAATGGGCTGTGCTAGATGATAATGGGCGTATCTGTTAGTCAATGGGCGGTGCTAGATGATAAAGGGCGTGTCTGTTAGTCAATGGGCTGTGCTAGATGATAATGGGCGTATCTGTTAGTCAATGGGCGGTGCTAGATGATAAAGGGCGTGTCTGTTAGTCAATGGGCGGTGCTAGATGATAAAGGGCGTGTCTGTTAGTCAATGGGCGGTGCTAGATGATAAAGGGCGTGTCTGTTAGTCAATGGGCGGTGCTAGATGATAAAGGGCGTGTCTGTTAGTCAATAGGCGGTGCTAGATGATAATGGGCGTATCTGTTAGTCAATGGGCGGTGCTAGATTATAATGGGCGTATCTGTTAGTCAATGGGCGGTGCTAGATGATAATGGGCGTATCTGTTAGTCAATGGGCGGTGCTAGATGATAAAGGGCGTGTCTGTTAGTCAATGGGCGGTGCTAGATGATAATGGGCGTGTCTATTAGTCAATGGGCGGTGCTAGATTATAATGGGCGTATCTGTTAGTCAATGGGCGGTGCTAGATGATAATGGGCGTATCTGTTAGTCAATGGGCGGTGCTAGATTATAATGGGCGTATCTGTTAGTCAATGGGTGGTGCTAGATGATAAAGGGCGTATCTGTTAGTCAATGGGCGGTGCTAGATGATAAAGGGTGTGTCTGTTAGTCAATAGGCGGTGCTAGATTATAGGGCGTGTCTATTAGTCAATGGGCGGTGCTAGATGATAAAGGGCGTATCTGTTAGTCAATGGGCGGTGCTAGATGATAAAGGGTGTGTCTGTTAGTCAATAGGCGGTGCTAGATTATAAAGGGCGTGTCTGTTAGTCAATGGGCGGTGCTAGATGATAAAGGGCGTGTCTGTTAGTCAATAGGCGGTGCTAGATTATAATGGGCGTGTCTATTAGTCAATGGGCGGTGCTAGATTATAAAGGGTGTGTCTATTTTGGGAGGTGGTGTGTTTATAGTTTATGAGGTAAGTCATAATATAATAACATGCATAAGCTAGTCAGTGAGTGTGTCGAGAGGAAGACTGTCATGTGATCTGATTAGTGGGCAGGGCTATTTCAGTAAGGGCGTGGCTAGATTAGAAAGGTGTATATATAAGTTATGAAAAGGGGACAAGGCATTTGTGATAGTAGAGATGAGTCATGGAGTTAATATTTCAGTGTATTAGTGTATCAATGTTTACTAAGCATATGACTTTGTATTCCCCCCGTGCACACATATCACTGACCTTCTGACCCCTTCTGACCTTCGACCCTGCCTCCGTGTCATTTCACTCTTATCCGATGTTCATCAACGCGTTACTATCCCGCGCTTTACACTCTCCCCGCGGTGAACTCAAAGCGACCCCTGACCCCGCAGCTCTGCACTTCCGGTAACATGTTCGGTTTCAGCGACTCCTCGGAAGACGTGGTTGGAGACGTACAGACGCTGAATATCGCGTCGAACAGCGGACAATACGTGTCTGTAACTGACAGCGAACCCATTGGCCTGTGGATGAACGGTCGGTATGCAATCCGGGTCTGCGAGGCGTTCTTGCCCCCGTAGGCCCGCCCATCGGTAACCACGCCCCTACCCCTATCCGTAGCTCCGTCTAGTGACTTGGTTCCCGTAGCTCCGCCCATCTGTAACCACGCCCCTACCCCTACCCGTAGCTCCGTCTAGTGACTTGGTTCCCGTAGCTCCGCCCATCGGTAACCACGCCCCTACTCCTACCCATAGCTCCGTCTAGTGACTTGGTTCCCGTAGCTCCGCCCATCGGTAACCACGCCCCTACTCCTACCCATAGCTCCGTCTAGTGACTTGGTTCCCGTAGCTCCGCCCATCTGTAACCACGCCCCTATCCCTACCCATAGCTCCGTCTAGTGACGTCTTTCCCGTAGCTCCGCCCAATCGGTAACCACGCCCCTACCCCTACCCATAGCTCCGTCGAGTGACGTCGTTCCCGTAGCTCCGCCCACCGGTAACCACGCCCCTATCCCTACCCATAGCTCCGTCTAGTGACTTGGTTCCCGTAGCTCCGCCCACCGGTAACCACGCCCCTATCCCTACCCATAGCTCCGTCTAGTGACTTGGTTCCCGTAGCTCCGCCCATCTGTAACCACGCCCCTATCCCTACCCATAGCTCCGTCTAGTGACTTGGTTCCCGTAGCTCCGCCCACCGGTAACCACGCCCCTACCCCTACCCATAGCTCCGTCTAGTGACTTGGTTCCAATTCCCGTCGCTGGTAATCACACGTTTATTTTCGACCCGGATGCGACTATAAATTTAAGTTACCACACGTTGAATATTTCTAAGAATGACTCCGGGATTCATATTGTCATTAAACCTAAGAACGAACAGGACATACTGGACATTTATATACAGGTGTGTGTATTTCTAACTACACCGTAAACCGCACCGCACACCGCACACCATACCGCACACCACACCGCACACCATACCGCACACCGCACACCATACAACACACAGCACTCCATACCACACACCGCACTCCATATCTACTCAACGATTCCTTATCCCACCTCACCGAGCACTCTAATCTCAACCACATGCAACCCATCACTTCATTACCCCCCAATAACCCCTACCCATCACTTCATTACCCCCCAATAACCCCAACCCATCACTTCATTACCACCCAATAACCCCAACCCATCACTTCATTACCCCCCAATAGCCCCAACCCATCACTTCATTACCACCCAATAACCCCAACCCATCACTTCATTATCCCCAATAACCCCTAACCATCACTTCATTACCCCCCAATAACCCCTAACCATCACTTCATTACCCCCCAATAACCCCTAACCATCACTACATAACCCTCACATTACCCCTATAAATCACTATATAACCCCCACATAACACAAACCCATCACTTCATTACCCCCCAATAACCCCTACCCATCACTTCATTACCCCTCAATAACCCCTAACCATCACTACATAACCCTCACATTACCCCTACCCATCACTACATAACCCTCACATTACCCCTACCCATCACTACATAACACCCACATAACCCCTACCCATCACTACATAACCCTCACATTACCCCTACCCATCACTACATAACCCCCACATTACCCCTACCCATCACTACATAACACCCACATAACCCCTACCCATCACTACATTACTCCCACATAACCCCTACCCATCACTACATAACTCCCACATAACCCCTACCCATCACTACATTACTCCCACATAACCCCTACCCATCACTACATAACTCCCACATAACCCCAACCCATCACTACATAACACCTACGTAAACCCTACTCATCATTACATAACCCCCACATAACCCCTACCCATCACTACATTACCCCCCAATAAACCCTAACCATCACTTCATTACCCCCCAATAACCCCTACCCATCACTTCATTGCCCCCCAATAACCCCTACCCATCACTTCATAACCCTCACATTACCCCTATAAATCACTATATAACCCCCACATAACACAAACCCATCACTTCATTACCCCCCAATAACCCCTACCCATCACTTCATTACCCCTCAATAACCCCTAACCATCACTACATAACCCTCACATTACCCCTACCCATCACTACATAACCCTCACATTACCCCTATAAATCACTATATAACCCCCACATAACACAAACCAATCACTACATTACCCCCAATAACCCCTACCCATCACTACATAACCCTCACATTACCCCTATAAATCACTATATAACCCCCACATAACACAAACCAATCACTACATTACCCCCAATAACCCTTACCAATCACTACATAACCCCCACATTACCTCTACCCATCACTACATAACACCCACATAACCCCTACCCATCACTACATAACCCCCACATTACCCCTACCCATCACTACATAACACCCACATAACCCCTACCCATCACTACATTACTCCCACATAACCCCTACCCATCACTACATAACTCCCACATAACCCCTACCCATCACTACATTACTCCCACATAACCCCTACCCATCACTACATAACTCCCACATAACCCCAACCCATCACTACATAACACCTACGTAAACCCTACTCATCATTACATAACCCCCACATAACCCCTACCCATCACTACATTACCCCCCAATAACCCCTAACCATCACTTCATTACTCCCACATAACCCCTACTCATCACTACATAACACCCACATAACCCCAACCCATCACCACATAACCCCCACATAAGCCCAACCCATTACTACATAACCCCCACATAACCCCTTCCCATCACTACATAACCCTCATATTACTCCTACCCATCACTAAACAACCCTCACATTACCCCTACCCATCATTACATAACCCCCACATAACCCCTACCCATCATTTCATTACCCCCCAATAACACCTACCCATCACTATATAACACCTACGTATACCTTATCCATCACAACATAACCCCCACATAACCCCAAACCATCACTACATAACACCTACGTAAACCCTACCCATCATTACATAACACCCACATAACCCCTACCCATCACTACATAACCCCCAATAACACCTACCCATCATTACATAACACCTACATAAACCCTACCCATCACTACATAACACCCACATAACCCCAATCCATCACTTCATAACCCCCACATAACCCCTACTTATCACTACATAACCCCCACATAAACCCTACCCATTACTACATAACATCCACATAAACCCACACCCGAATTGGAATTATTTTTAAATGTTTTCCTATTAAAACAGTCGATGTTTATAAACTTTGGTCCATAATAATATATATGTTGCGCTAGATACTAATTTCCTAGAGAACTTCGGTCTACTATAAATAGTTCCATCAATCCTACGTTCCCCATCCCGCACCCCGCAGAGATCCTACAACTTCAGCCAAGCGGAGTACCCGAATGAAACCTACAACATCTGGCAAACGGTGGTGCCTGGACCTGATCAGTTTGTCAATTCCAGCGGGTTTCCTTTGAACTTGCCGAGGTCGGAGGTTGAAAATCGAATAGCCACTCTAAACTACACGGTGTTTATTCCGCAGAATATGACGCGACTTCCTGGAATTTACACCATCGGAATCAAGCTCAATAAAGGTTATTGTTACGCCCGGGTATCTAATGTACGGTTATTCAATACCAGTGTAGTGGAGTTACGTGCGGGTAAACAATGTCCAGGTATATAATACCTGTGTAGTGGAGTTACGTACGGGTAGCCAATGTCCAGGTATATAATACCTGTGTAGTGGAGTTACGTACGGGTAGCCAATGTCCAGGTATATAATATCAGTGTAGTGGAGTTAGGCATGGGTATTCAAGGTGGGTATTGAATACGAATACCCTGACATTGAATGGCCATTATACGTTATCATTATTATTGGTCGGATTTAATACCCGGCAATACGAGAACCTAACTTCTAAGACTAATTGAATACCTGAACTCTACAGATTCACCTACAACTTATGGAGAAAGGGATCTCAGTAAAAACTTCACATATTCTTTCAAAGTTTTCATTTCTGGTTGCAGGTATTGGAATGAACAAAATGATTCTTGGTATTCTGATGGCTGCATTGTAAGTTATGCACATTTATACCTCTTAACACCCCTCTTAGCCCCCTCTTAACCCCCCTCTTAACCCCCTCTTAACACCCCTCTTAACCCCTCTTAACCCCCCTATTAACCCCCCTCTTAACTCCCCTCTTAACCCCCCTATTAACTCCCCTCTTAACTCCCCTCTTAACCCCCCTATTAACTCCCCTCTTAACTCCCCTCTTAACACCCCTCTTAGCCCCCCTCTTAACCCCCTCTTAACCCCCCTCTTAACCCCCCTCTTAACACCCCTCGTAACCCCCTCTTAACCCCCCTCTTAACCCCCCTCTTAACACCCCTCTTAACTCCCCTATTAACACCCCTTTTAACACCCCTCTTAACTCCCCTATTAACACCCCTCTTAACTCCCCTCTTAACTCCCCTCTTAACTCCCCTCTTAACTCCCCTCTTAACACCCCTATTAACACCCCTATTAACACCCCTTTTAACACCCCTCTTAACTCCCCTCTTAACTCCCCTCTTAACTCCCCTCTTAACTCCCCTCTTAACTCCCCTCTTAACTCCCCTCTTAACTCCCCTCTTAACTCCCATCTTAACCCCCCTCTTAACTCCCCTCTTAACCCCCCTCTTAACCCCCTCTTAACTCCCCTCTTAACCCCCCTCTTAACTCCCCTATTAACACCCCTCTTAACCCCCCCTTAACTCCCCTCTTAACACCCCTCTTAACACCCCTCTTAGCCCCCTATTAACACCCCTCTTAACTCCCCTCTTATAACCCCTCTTAACACCCCTCTTAACTCCCCTCTTAACTCCCCTCTTAAGTCCCTTCTTAACTCCCCTCTTAACCCCCCTCTTAACTCCCCTCTTAACAACCCTCTTAACTCCCCTCTTAACACCCCTATTAACACCCCTCTTAACACCCCTCTTATAACCCCTCTTATAACCCCTCTTAACACCCCTCTTAACACCTCCACCAATACACCTCTTAACACCCCTCTTAACTCCCCTCTAAACACCCCTTTTAACACCCCTATTAACTCCCCTCTTAACTCCCCTCTTATAACACCTCTTATAACCCCTCTTAACTCCCCTCTTAACTCCCCTCTTATAACCCCTCTTAACACCCCTCTTATAACCCCTCTTAACACCCTTCTTAACACCCCCATCAATACCCCTCTTAACACCCCTCTTAACTCCCCTCTTAACACCCCTCTTGATACTCCTCTTAACACCCCCATCAATACCCCTCTTAACACCCCTCTTATAACCCCTCTTAACTCCCCTCTTAACACCCCTCTTGTAACTCCTCTTAACTCCCCTCTTAACACCCCTCTTAACACCCCTCTTAACACCCCCATCAATACCCCTCTTAACACCCCTCTTAACTCCCCTCTTAATACTCCTCTTCACACCCATCTTAATACCTCTCTTAATACCCCTCTTAACACCCATATTAACACCTCTCTTAACACCCCTCTTACGCCCTTACACCTATCCTGGCACCCATAACACACACCCCTAACACCCATTACTTCCACCCCTAACACCCATTACTTCCACCCCTAATACCCATTACATCCACCCCTAACCCCCATTACATCCACCCCTAACCCCCTTTACATCCACCCCTAACACCCATTACTTCCATCCCTAACACCCATTACATCCACCCCTAACCCCCATTACATCCACCCCTAACCCCCATTACGACTAACACCTAACACCCATTACTTCCACCCCTAACACCCATTACTTCCACCCCTAACACCCATTACTTCCACCCCTAACCCCCATTATATCCACCCCTAACCCCCATTACATCCACCCCTAACACCCATTACATCCATCCCTAACCCCCATTACATCCACCCCTAACCCCCATTATATCCACCCCTAACACCCATTACATCCACCCCTAACCCCCATTACTTCCATCCCTAACACCCATTACATCCACCCCTAACCCCCATTACATCCACCCCTAACCCCCATTACGACTAACACCTAACACCCATTACTTCCACCCCTAACACCCATTACTTCCACCCCTAACACCCATTACTTCCACCCCTAACACCCATTACTTCCACCCCTAACCCCCATTATATCCACCCCTAACACCCATTACTTCCACCCCTAACACCCATTACTTCCACCCCTAATACCCATTACATCCACCCCTAACCCCCATTACATCCACCCCTAACCCCCCTTACATCCACCCCTAACACCCATTACTTCCATCCCTAACCCCCATTACATCCACCCCTAACCCCCATTACATCCACCCCTAACCCCCATTACATCCACCCCTAACCCCCATTACGACTAACACCTCAGATTGGGGAGTTAACTACACAAACGGCTACTCAGTGTTTCTGTACTCATTTGACTTCATTTGGAGGTGATTTTTCTGTTGCC
>CAXIVS010000447.1:0-62434 GCA_964035775.1 Osedax frankpressi | reverse complement strand
CTCATTGCCGTACTCTTCATAACAAAATAATACATTCTGTAAAATCATTATAAACGAAGTACCCGGTACACAATTTTACCTTCGCAATTACTACAAAGCACATCAATAAAATAATAAGTCGATGTCGTCGGCGGTGAAGGTGTTGCCGTAACAGTTGGCGTCGGTTTTGCCGTGAAAAACTTCGTTATTGTGGTTAGTTTGTGAACCTTCGGCTTCGGAGCTGGAGGCATCGCGTGGACGATAATGTGTAATGTTTATTCGTAGCCACGTGAGTCGCTAACGATGCCTTGTTTTAAACTTGATCATTCCCGGGAGTCACTCCAGACATAAATGCCAAAAATCGAAATGTTAATAATATACAGGCATATAACACGTATATTTTATTACGTATATAAATTCCCTCACATATATGTAATTTATATGTATTTTTGACGCTTTGAAAAGTGCGCATAATCCGTATTATGATGTTTGCGTTACTAGTTAATTCATGCCCATTATTATTGACGTGTGACACCCCAACGGAATTAACCAATCACGTATGCTATTTGTGAAATGGTTGTTGGGGCATTAACGCATTGCTTTGACCCCTCTAGCAGCAAATGAAACCACATGTACGACTGCCGCTGTGAGTAGGCGCCCTACACGCATGCGTAAAATGAGCTTCTTGCGCTGCGCTACTGCTACGCCTGCATAGTGTGGTGGTAGGCATCTTTGAGCGCCGTGCTAGGAATTCACAGTACTGGAAATATTTGTTTCTGGGAGATACAGTGATGACACAGTGACACCCGTCATATAAACTGCCAGGACGGGGCCTTATCACACTGTGACAGGTTGTAACCCGTCCTCAAAAAATTTCCCCCGTCCATATTTGAAATTGCCCGTCCAAATGACGGGTGGACGGGTCTCTAGATAAAGCTATGCCTGGAATCACTCCGCCACTAGGTCACCTGGAATCACTCTGCCACTATGTCACCTGGAATCACTCTGCCACTAGGTCACCTGGAATCACTCTGCCACTAGGTCACCTGGAATCACTCTGCCACTAGGTCATCTGGAATCACTCTGCCACTAGGTCACCTGGAATCACTCCGCCACTAGGTCACCTGGAATCACTCCGCCACTAGGTCACCTGGACTCACTCCGCCACTAGGTCACCTGGAATCACTCTGCCACTAGGTCACCTGGAATTAAATGTGACCGACCCCACTTGTGCTGCATTATCCTATACATCTCTATGTAAAAGTTAAGTATATAACAACTTGTATTTCTGCCAATTCTTGTCACAAAACGTAAAAGCTTTACTGTTATGTAAAGATCTACTCAACTAGATTTAAATTAATCAAGAAAATAAAAACCAACATTATGATCCCAGTTGACTTTGTGACCTTCAAAATGACCTTTAAATTAAAATTAAGTGTTGTGTGGAATGTCCGGTAGTTGTGGCACTTGTCAGCGTGGTTGCTTATGTTTGCAGATTAAATCCTGTGATGTCTATATTTTTTTATTTGAGTTTTGTTCAAGATCATTGATCTGTGATTAGTTTGTTAGTTCTTGTGTCCTCTTCTGTGATGACAGTCATAAGTGTCAGTAAGCAGTGCTGTTAATGTGCATGTGACGTCTGAGGCGGGTCACTGTGGCATATTAAAGTTTGCCTACACATCTTCCACCAAGATACCTTAGTTGGCCAAGTCCTTGTTGTGTCATGCTGCTGGGTGGTGACGCTGCTACAGATGTTGATGCATGCTTGTGTGGAGTGTGTTCATCTGAAGTGTCGTTGCAGATGATGTGGGCCTGTCCTCCTTCAAGGACATACACGCCAGCCCTGTATTGACACGTTGTCATAGTTTCCCCACAAATCGTTTTTATGTTTTTACGATTAATTATGATCGTCGATTGTCAAAATAATAATCAATGAAAAGATGCGTCTTGAGTGCACACTCGTACCATGGCGCAGTTTAAGGGGTAGTTGGATCCAATGCCCTTGGAGCTGAACTGGAGAAAGAAACAAATGTCACATGCATAAAAGCAACTGCCACCCAGCAGTCCACTCTTATGTTGACCAGTAAAGAAGACGCACTATTTTGACATGCCTGCGATGTCACATCGTCATTCTGCTGTTGTCACCTCACTTCTTGAACAATTCTCCCACATGTTGGCGATGGATCACATAGATATACCACACATCATAGCTTTATGTAGAGACCTGTCCACCCGTCATTTGGACGGGTAAAAACGAATATGGACGGGTAGAAATATGGGTGGACGGGTGGCAAAAAGTCTTCCAAAACCATAGATATTGCCAGTTATGCTTCAAAAGTGAGTATAAATGGTGTCACATGTGTGTTTGTAGTCCATTTCAGGTCACCAGACACATTTAATAGTTTGTAAACTGGCTTAACAGTTCACATCCATGTGTCCACCATAACATGTGACTGGCAATAATTTTATCCTACATAAAGCCCTAAGACACATACATCAATACATCTCCACAGCAAGTATGCCGGCCCCAATGGTCTTGCTAAGAAGACCTATGTACACATTCTAACACATTACCAATGACCGTATTAACAGTTCTCTTTACACTATATTTAACATCGACACCATATCGGTGGGGGTCACTCCGCCACTAGGTCACCTGGAATCACTCTGCCACTAGGTCACCTGGAATCACTCTGCCACTAGGTCACCTGGAATCACTCTGCCACTAGGTCACTTGGAATCACTCTGCCACTATGTCATCTGGAATCACTCTGCCACTAGGTCACCTGGAATCACTCTGCCACTAGGTCACCTGGAATCACTCTGCCACTAGGTCACCTGGAATCACTCCGCCACTAGGTCACCTGGAATCACTCTGCCACTAGGTCACCTGGAATCACTCCGCCACTAGGTCACCTGGAATCACTCTGCCACTAGGTCACCTGGAATCACTCTGCACTAGGTCACCTGGAATCACTCTGCCACTAGGTCACTTGGAATCACTCTGCCACTATGTCATCTGGAATCACTCTGCCACTAGGTCACCTGGAATCACTCCGCCACTAGGTCACCTGGAATCACTCCGCCACTAGGTCACCTGGAATCACTCTGCCACAACGTCACCTGGAATCACTGTGCCACTAGGGCACCTGGAATCACTCTGCCACTAGGTCACCTGGAATCACTCCGCCACTAGGTCACCTGGAAACACTCCGCCACTAGGTCACCTGGAATCACTCTGCCACTACGTCACCTGGAATCACTCCGCCACTAGGTCACCTGGAATCACTCTGCCACTAGGTCACCTGGAATCACTCTGCCACTAGGTCACCTGGAATCACTCCGCCACTAGGTCACCTGGAATCACTCCGCCACTAGGTCACCTGGAATCACTCTGCCACTACGTCACCTGGAATCACTCTGCCACTAGGGCACCTGGAATCACTCTGCCACTAGGTCACCTGGAATCACTCCGCCACTAGGTCACCTGGAATCACTCCGCCACTAGGTCACCTGGACTCACTCTGCCACTAGGTCACCTGGAATCACTCTGCAACTAGGTCACCTGGAATCACTCTGCCACTAGGTCACTTGGAATCACTCTGCCACTAGGTCACCTGGAATCACTCTGCCACTAGGTCACCTGGAATCACTCCGCCACTAGGTCACCTGGAATCACTCCGCCACTAAGTCACCTGGAATCACTCTGCCACTACGTCACCTGGAATCACTCTGCCACTAGGTCACCTGGAATCACTCTGCCACTAGGTCACCTGGAATCACTCCGCCACTAGGTCACCTGGAATCACTCCGCCACTAGGTCACCTGGACTCACTCTGCCACTAGGTCACCTGGAATCACTCTGCCACTAGGTCACCTGGAATTAAATGTGACCGACCCCACTTGTGCTGCATTATCCTATACATCTCTATGTAAAAGTTAAGTATATAACAACTTGTATCTCTGCCAATTCTTGTTACAAAACGCAAAAAGCTTTACTGTTATGTAAAGATCTACTCAACTAGATTTAAATTAATCAAGAAAATAAAAACCAACATTATGATCCCAGTTGACTTTGTGACATTCAAAATGACCTTTAAATTAAAATTAAGTGTTGTGTGGAATGTCCGGTAGTTGTGGCATTTGTCAGCGTGGTTGCGTATGTTTGCAGATTAAATCCTGTGATGACTATATTTTTTTATTTGTCTTTTGTTCAAGATCATTGATCTGTGATTAGTTTGTTAGTTCTTGTGTCCTCTTCTGTGATGACAGTCATAAGTGTCAGTAAGCAGTGCTGTTAATGTGCATGTGACGTCTGAGGCGGGTCACTGTGGCATATTAAAGTTTGCCGACACATCTTCCACCAAGGTACCTTAGTTGGCCAAGTCCTTGTTGTGTCATGCTGCTGGGTGGTGACGCTGCTACAGATGTTGATGCATGCTTGGGTGGAGTGTGTTCATCTGAAGTGTCGTTGCAGATGATGTGGGCCCGTCCTTCTTCAAGGACATACACGCCTGCCCTGTATTGACACGTTATCATATTTTCCCCACAAATAGTTTTTAAGTGTGTACAGCACAAACCTTAACAGAAACAAATGTCACATGCATAAAAGTAACTGCCACACCATAGTCCACTCTTATGTTGACCAGTAAAGAAGACACACTATTTTGACATGCCTGCGATGCCACATCGTCATTCTGCTGTTGTCGCCTCACTTATAGAACAGTTCTCCCACATGTTGGCGATGGCATACATCAATACATCTCCACAGCAAGTATGCCGGCCCCAATGGTCTTGCTAAGAAGACCTACACATTCTAATACATTACCAATGACCGTATTAACAGTTATCTTTACACTATATTTAACATCAACACCATATCGGTGGGGGTCACTCTGCCACTAGGTCACCTGGAATCACTCTGCCACTAGGTCACCTGGAATCACTCCGCCACTAGGTCACCTGGAATCACTCCGCCACTAGGTCACCTGGAATCACTCTGCCAATAGGTCACCTGGTATCACTCTGCCACTAGGTCACCTGGAATCACTCTGCCACTAGGTCACCTGTAATCACTCCGCCACTAGGTCACCTGGAATCACTCTGCCACTAGGTCACATGGAATCACTCTGCCACTAGGTCACCTGGAATCACTCTGCCACTAGGTCACCTGGAATCACTCTGCCACTAGGTCACGTGGAATCACTCTGCCACTAGGTCACCTGGAATCACTCCGCCACTAGGTCGCCTGGAATCACTCTGCCACTAGGTCACCTGGAATCACTCTGCCACTAGGTCACCTGGAATCACTCCGTCACTAGGTCACCTGGAATCACTCTGCCACTAGGTCACCTGGAATCAGGGCTTTATGCAGGACCTAATTATTGCCAGTCACACGTTTTGGTGGACACATGGATGTTAACTGTTAAGCCAGTTTACAAACTTTAAAATGTGTCTGATGACTTGAAATGTACTACAAACTCACATGTGACACCATTTACAATCACTTCTAAGGCATAACTGACAATGTGAATGGTGTCACCTATCAACCGTTCAGTCACCTAATACTCTGGGCCATTGGGGCACTATGCCCCATTCTGTCGCCAATGGTGACACCTGTCAACATGTTGACACACTAGAACATGTAACATGACCTGTCTGGGGATCTCCAATGTACATTTGGGGACAGGAACATGTGGAGAGAAGATTGTCCAAAAAGGAAACACAAGTATGTGTATGTAACTGTACTTAGCCTGCAGGGTGAAGATTTCACTCTCAAGGTGACTGACTATAGCAAGAAATTGTCCGTGCGATACATAGTAACAACAAAGTCATGTAATGCTTCACTTTTTTGTGAGTCTGTATGTCCTCAGTCCAGGGCTTTATGCAGGATAAACATTTTGCCAGTCACAACTTTGGGTAAAAACCTAATGATACATGTCTACAATTTTTTAAAAGACCTTTTTTTTGCTATGCTATCTTATTTTATTTATATGCAATAACACAACAACAATAATATTATAATGTCTTATTTAATGACATTTTTCAATTATTACAACCAGGTTTAATAAAAAAACAAGTTACATTATGTCGCAGTGTAAATAACAAAATTACGTAAATTATATGCAGTCATTATATACAGTACTCTCAAGCAATGTTACATGTCTACAACAAATTATAAATAAATCTTCAAAAACAACCTCATTGCCGTACTCTTCATAACAAAATAATACATTCTGTAAAATCATTATAAACGAAGTACCCGGTACACAATTTTACCTTCGCAATTACTACAAAGCACATCAATAAAATAATAAGTCGATGTCGTCGGCGGTGAAGGTGTTGCCGTAACAGTTGGCGTCGGTTTTGCCGTGAAAAACTTCGTTATTGTGGTTAGTTTGTGAACCTTCGGCTTCGGAGCTGGAGGCATCGCGTGGACGATAATGTGTAATGTTTATTCGTAGCCACGTGAGTCGCTAACGATGCCTTGTTTTAAACTTGATCATTCCCGGGAGTCACTCCAGACATAAATGCCAAAAATCGAAATGTTAATAATATACAGGCATATAACACGTATATTTTATTACGTATATAAATTCCCTCACATATATGTAATTTATATGTATTTTTGACGCTTTGAAAAGTGCGCATAATCCGTATTATGATGTTTGCGTTACTAGTTAATTCATGCCCATTATTATTGACGTGTGACACCCCAACGGAATTAACCAATCACGTATGCTATTTGTGAAATGGTTGTTGGGGCATTAACGCATTGCTTTGACCCCTCTAGCAGCAAATGAAACCACATGTACGACTGCCGCTGTGAGTAGGCGCCCTACACGCATGCGTAAAATGAGCTTCTTGCGCTGCGCTACTGCTACGCCTGCATAGTGTGGTGGTAGGCATCTTTGAGCGCCGTGCTAGGAATTCACAGTACTGGAAATATTTGTTTCTGGGAGATACAGTGATGACACAGTGACACCCGTCATATAAACTGCCAGGACGGGGCCTTATCACACTGTGACAGGTTGTAACCCGTCCTCAAAAAATTTCCCCCGTCCATATTTGAAATTGCCCGTCCAAATGACGGGTGGACGGGTCTCTAGATAAAGCTATGCCTGGAATCACTCCGCCACTAGGTCACCTGGAATCACTCTGCCACTATGTCACCTGGAATCACTCTGCCACTAGGTCACCTGGAATCACTCTGCCACTAGGTCACCTGGAATCACTCTGCCACTAGGTCATCTGGAATCACTCTGCCACTAGGTCACCTGGAATCACTCCGCCACTAGGTCACCTGGAATCACTCCGCCACTAGGTCACCTGGAATCACTGCCACTAGGTCACCTGGAATCACTCTGCCACTAGGTCACCTGGAATTAAATGTGACCGACCCCACTTGTGCTGCATTATCCTATACATCTCTATGTAAAAGTTAAGTATATAACAACTTGTATTTCTGCCAATTCTTGTCACAAAACGTAAAAGCTTTACTGTTATGTAAAGATCTACTCAACTAGATTTAAATTAATCAAGAAAATAAAAACCAACATTATGATCCCAGTTGACTTTGTGACCTTCAAAATGACCTTTAAATTAAAATTAAGTGTTGTGTGGAATGTCCGGTAGTTGTGGCACTTGTCAGCGTGGTTGCTTATGTTTGCAGATTAAATCCTGTGATGTCTATATTTTTTTATTTGAGTTTTGTTCAAGATCATTGATCTGTGATTAGTTTGTTAGTTCTTGTGTCCTCTTCTGTGATGACAGTCATAAGTGTCAGTAAGCAGTGCTGTTAATGTGCATGTGACGTCTGAGGCGGGTCACTGTGGCATATTAAAGTTTGCCTACACATCTTCCACCAAGATACCTTAGTTGGCCAAGTCCTTGTTGTGTCATGCTGCTGGGTGGTGACGCTGCTACAGATGTTGATGCATGCTTGTGTGGAGTGTGTTCATCTGAAGTGTCGTTGCAGATGATGTGGGCCTGTCCTCCTTCAAGGACATACACGCCAGCCCTGTATTGACACGTTGTCATAGTTTCCCCACAAATCGTTTTTATGTTTTTACGATTAATTATGATCGTCGATTGTCAAAATAATAATCAATGAAAAGATGCGTCTTGAGTGCACACTCGTACCTTGGCGCAGTTTAAGGGGTAGTTGGATCCAATGCCCTTGGAGCTGAACTGGAGAAAGAAACAAATGTCACATGCATAAAAGCAACTGCCACCCAGCAGTCCACTCTTATGTTGACCAGTAAATAAGACGCACTATGTTGACATGCCTGCGATGTCACATCATCATTCTGCTGTTGTCACCTCACTCTTGAACAATTCTCCCACATGTTGGCGATGGATCACATAGATATACCACACATCATAGCTTTTTGTAGAGACCTGTCCACCCGTCATTTGGACGGGTAAAAAGGAATATGGACGGGTAGAAATATGGGTGGACGGGTGGCAAAAGGTCTTCCAAAACCATAGATATTGCCAGTTATGCTTCAAAAGTGAGTATAAATGGTGTCACATGTGTGTTTGTAGTCCATTTCAGGTCACCAGACACATTTAATAGTTTGTAAACTGGCTTAACAGTTCACATCCATGTGTCCACCATAACATGTGACTGGCAATAATTTTATCCTACATAAAGCCCTGCCACACATACATCAATACATCTCCACAGCAAGTATGCCGGCCCCAATGGTCTTGCTAAGAAGACCTATGTACTCATTCTAACACATTACCAATGACCGTATTAACAGTTCTCTTTACACTATATTTAACATCGACACCATATCGGTGGGGGTCACTCCGCCACTAGGTCACCTGGAATCACTCTGCCACTAGGTCACCTGGAATCACTCTGCCACTAGGTCACCTGGAATCACTCTGCCACTAGGTCACTTGGAATCACTCTGCCACTATGTCATCTGGAATCACTCTGCCACTAGGTCACCTGGAATCACTCCGCCACTAGGTCACCTGGAATCACTCCGCCACTAGGTCACCTGGAATCACTCTGCCACTAGGTCACCTGGAATCACTCTGCCACTAGGTCACCTGGAATCACTCTGCCACTAGGTCACCTGGAATCACTCCGCCACTAGGTCACCTGGAATCACTCTGCCACTAGGTCACCTGGAATTAAATGTGACCGACCCCACTTGTGCTGCATTATCCTATACATCTCTATGTAAAAGTTAAGTATATAACAACTTGTATCTCTGCCAATGCTTGTCACAAAACGTAAAAGCTTTACTGTTATGTAAATATCTACTCAACTAGATTTAAATTAATCAAGAAAATAAA
Organism: Osedax frankpressi; assembly: GCA_964035775.1. Lineage (NCBI taxonomy): Eukaryota > Metazoa > Annelida > Polychaeta > Sabellida > Siboglinidae > Osedax > Osedax frankpressi. The sequence continues at coordinate 53,140 of CAXIVS010000447.1, read as the reverse complement.
AACCAACATTATGATCCCAGTTGACTTTGTGACCTTCAAAATGACCTTTAAATTAAAATTAAGTGTTGTGTGGAATGTCCGGTAGTTGTGGCATTTGTCAGCGTGGTTGCGTATGTTTGCAGATTAAATCCTGTGATGACTATATTTTTTTATTTGAGTTTTGTTCAAGATCATTGATCTGTGATTAGTTTGTTAGTTCTTGTGTCCTCTTCTGTGATGACAGTCATAAGTGTCAGTAAGCAGTGCTGTTAATGTGCATGTGACGTCTGAGGCGGGTCACTGTGGCATATTAAAGTTTGCCTACACATCTTCCACCAAGGTACCTTAGTTGGCCAAGTCCTTGTTGTGTCATGCTGCTGGGTGGTGACGCTGCTACAGATGTTGATGCGTGCTTGTGTGGAGTGTGTTCATCTGAAGTGTCGTTGCAGATGATGTGGGCCTGTCCTCCTTCAAGGACATGCACGCCTGCCCTGTATTGACACGTTGTCCTAGTTTCCCCACAAATCGTTTTTATGTTTTTACGATTAATTATGATTGTCGATTGTCAAAATAATAATCAATGAAAAGATGCGTCTTGAGTGCACACTCGTACCATGGTGCAGTTTAAGGGGTAGTTGGATCCAATGCCCTTGGAGCTGAACTGGAGAAAGAAACAAATGTCACATGCATAAAAGCAACTGCCACCCAGCAGTCCACTCTTATGTTGACCAGTAAAGAAGACGCACTATTTTGACATGCCTGCGATGTCACATCGTCATTCTGCTGTTGTCACCTCACTTCTTGAACAATTCTCCCACATGTTGGCGATCGATCACATAGATATACCACACATCATAGCTTTTTGTAGAGACCTGTCCACCCGTCATTTGGACGGGTAAAAAGGAATATGGACGGGTAGAAATATGAGTGGACGGGTGGCAAAAGGTCTTCCAAAACCATAGATATTGCCAGTTATGCTTCAAAAGTGAGTATAAATGGTGTCACATGTGTGTTTGTAGTCCATTTCAGGTCACCAGACACATTTAATAGTTTGTAAACTGGCTTAACAGTTCACATCCATGTGTCCACCATAACATGTGACTGGCAATAATTTTATCCTACATAAAGCCCTGCCACACATACATCAATACATCTCCACAGCAAGTATGCCGGCCCCAATGGTCTTGCTAAGAAGACCTATGTACTCATTCTAACACATTACCAATGACCGTATTAACAGTTCTCTTTACACTATATTTAACATCGACACCATATCGGTGGGGGTCACTCCGCCACTAGGTCACCTGGAATCACTCTGCCACTAGGTCACCTGGAATCACTCTGCCACTAGGTCACCTGGAATCACTCTGCCACTAGGTCACTTGGAATCACTCTGCCACTATGTCATCTGGAATCACTCTGCCACTAGGTCACCTGGAATCACTCCGCCACTAGGTCACCTGGAATCACTCCGCCACTAGGTCACCTGGAATCACTCTGCCACTAGGTCACCTGGAATCACTCTGCCACTAGGTCACCTGGAATCACTCTGCCACTAGGTCACCTGGAATCACTCCGCCACTAGGTCACCTGGAATCACTCTGCCACTAGGTCACCTGGAATTAAATGTGACCGACCCCACTTGTGCTGCATTATCCTATACATCTCTATGTAAAAGTTAAGTATATAACAACTTGTATCTCTGCCAATTCTTGTCACAAAACGTAAAAGCTTTACTGTTATGTAAAGATCGACTCAACTAGATTTAAATTAATCAAGAAAATAAAAACCAACATTATGATCCCAGTTGACTTTGTGACCTTCAAAATGACCTTTAAATTAAAATTAAGTGTTGTGTGGAATGTCCGGTAGTTGTGGCATTTGTCAGCGTGGTTGCGTATGTTTGCAGATTAAATCCTGTGATGACTATATTTTTTTATTTGAGTTTTGTTCAAGATCATTGATCTGTGATTAGTTTGTTAGTTCTTGTGTCCTCTTCTGTGATGACAGTCATAAGTGTCAGTAAGCAGTGCTGTTAATGTGCATGTGACGTCTGAGGCGGGTCACTGTGGCATATTAAAGTTTGCCTACACATCTTCCACCAAGGTACCTTAGTTGGCCAAGTCCTTGTTGTGTCATGCTGCTGGGTGGTGACGCTGCTACAGATGTTGATGCGTGCTTGTGTGGAGTGTGTTCATCTGAAGTGTCGTTGCAGATGATGTGGGCCCGTCCTTCTTCAAGGACATACACGCCTGCCCTGTATTGACACGTTATCATATTTTCCCCACAAATAGTTTTTAAGTGTGTACAGCACAAACCTTAACAGAAACAAATGTCACATGCATAAAAGTAACTGCCACACCATAGTCCACTCTTATGTTGACCAGTAAAGAAGACACACTATTTTGACATGCCTGCGATGCCACATCGTCATTCTGCTGTTGTCGCCTCACTTATAGAACAGTTCTCCCACATGTTGGCGATGGCATACATCAATACATCTCCACAGCAAGTATGCCGGCCCCAATGGTCTTGCTAAGAAGACCTACACATTCTAATACATTACCAATGACCGTATTAACAGTTATCTTTACACTATATTTAACATCAACACCATATCGGTGGGGGTCACTCTGCCACTAGGTCACCTGGAATCACTCTGCCACTAGGTCACCTGGAATCACTCCGCCACTAGGTCACCTGGAATCACTCCGCCACTAGGTCACCTGGAATCACTCTGCCAATAGGTCACCTGGTATCACTCTGCCACTAGGTCACCTGGAATCACTCTGCCACTAGGTCACCTGTAATCACTCCGCCACTAGGTCACCTGGAATCACTCTGCCACTAGGTCACATGGAATCACTCTGCCACTAGGTCACCTGGAATCACTCTGCCACTAGGTCACCTGGAATCACTCTGCCACTAGGTCACCTGGAATCACTCTGCCACTAGGTCACCTGGAATCACTCCGCCACTAGGTCGCCTGGAATCACTCTGCCACTAGGTCACCTGGAATCACTCTGCCACTAGGTCACCTGGAATCACTCCGTCACTAGGTCACCTGGAATCACTCCGCCACTAGGTCACCTGGAATCAGGGCTTTATGCAGGACCTAATTATTGCCAGTCACACGTTTTGGTGGACACATGGATGTTAACTGTTAAGCCAGTTTACAAACTTTAAAATGTGTCTGATGACTTGAAATGTACTACAAACTCACATGTGACACCATTTACAATCACTTCTAAGGCATAACTGACAATGTGAATGGTGTCACCTATCAACCGTTCAGTCACCTAATACTCTGGGCCATTGGGGCACTATGCCCCATTCTGTCGCCAATGGTGACACCTGTCAACATGTTGACACACTAGAACATGTAACATGACCTGTCTGGGGATCTCCAATGTACATTTGGGGACAGGAACATGTGGAGAGAAGATTGTCCAAAAAGGAAACACAAGTATGTGTATGTAACTGTACTTAGCCTGCAGGGTGAAGATTTCACTCTCAAGGTGACTGACTATAGCAAGAAATTGTCCGTGCGATACATAGTAACAACAAAGTCATGTAATGCTTCACTTTTTTGTGAGTCTGTATGTCCTCAGTCCAGGGCTTTATGCAGGATAAACATTTTGCCAGTCACAACTTTGGGTAAAAACCTAATGATACATGTCTACAATTTTTTAAAAGACCTTTTTTTTGCTATGCTATCTTATTTTATTTATATGCAATAACACAACAACAATAATATTATAATGTCTTATTTAATGACATTTTTCAATTATTACAACCAGGTTTAATAAAAAAACAAGTTACATTATGTCGCAGTGTAAATAACAAAATTACGTAAATTATATGCAGTCATTATATACAGTACTCTCAAGCAATGTTACATGTCTACAACAAATTATAAATAAATCTTCAAAAACAACCTCATTGCCGTACTCTTCATAACAAAATAATACATTCTGTAAAATCATTATAAACGAAGTACCCGGTACACAATTTTACCTTCGCAATTACTACAAAGCACATCAATAAAATAATAAGTCGATGTCGTCGGCGGTGAAGGTGTTGCCGTAACAGTTGGCGTCGGTTTTGCCGTGAAAAACTTCGTTATTGTGGTTAGTTTGTGAACCTTCGGCTTCGGAGCTGGAGGCATCGCGTGGACGATAATGTGTAATGTTTATTCGTAGCCACGTGAGTCGCTAACGATGCCTTGTTTTAAACTTGATCATTCCCGGGAGTCACTCCAGACATAAATGCCAAAAATCGAAATGTTAATAATATACAGGCATATAACACGTATATTTTATTACGTATATAAATTCCCTCACATATATGTAATTTATATGTATTTTTGACGCTTTGAAAAGTGCGCATAATCCGTATTATGATGTTTGCGTTACTAGTTAATTCATGCCCATTATTATTGACGTGTGACACCCCAACGGAATTAACCAATCACGTATGCTATTTGTGAAATGGTTGTTGGGGCATTAACGCATTGCTTTGACCCCTCTAGCAGCAAATGAAACCACATGTACGACTGCCGCTGTGAGTAGGCGCCCTACACGCATGCGTAAAATGAGCTTCTTGCGCTGCGCTACTGCTACGCCTGCATAGTGTGGTGGTAGGCATCTTTGAGCGCCGTGCTAGGAATTCACAGTACTGGAAATATTTGTTTCTGGGAGATACAGTGATGACACAGTGACACCCGTCATATAAACTGCCAGGACGGGGCCTTATCACACTGTGACAGGTTGTAACCCGTCCTCAAAAAATTTCCCCCGTCCATATTTGAAATTGCCCGTCCAAATGACGGGTGGACGGGTCTCTAGATAAAGCTATGCCTGGAATCACTCCGCCACTAGGTCACCTGGAATCACTCTGCCACTATGTCACCTGGAATCACTCTGCCACTAGGTCACCTGGAATCACTCTGCCACTAGGTCACCTGGAATCACTCTGCCACTAGGTCATCTGGAATCACTCTGCCACTAGGTCACCTGGAATCACTCCGCCACTAGGTCACCTGGAATCACTCCGCCACTAGGTCACCTGGAATCACTGCCACTAGGTCACCTGGAATCACTCTGCCACTAGGTCACCTGGAATTAAATGTGACCGACCCCACTTGTGCTGCATTATCCTATACATCTCTATGTAAAAGTTAAGTATATAACAACTTGTATTTCTGCCAATTCTTGTCACAAAACGTAAAAGCTTTACTGTTATGTAAAGATCTACTCAACTAGATTTAAATTAATCAAGAAAATAAAAACCAACATTATGATCCCAGTTGACTTTGTGACCTTCAAAATGACCTTTAAATTAAAATTAAGTGTTGTGTGGAATGTCCGGTAGTTGTGGCACTTGTCAGCGTGGTTGCTTATGTTTGCAGATTAAATCCTGTGATGTCTATATTTTTTTATTTGAGTTTTGTTCAAGATCATTGATCTGTGATTAGTTTGTTAGTTCTTGTGTCCTCTTCTGTGATGACAGTCATAAGTGTCAGTAAGCAGTGCTGTTAATGTGCATGTGACGTCTGAGGCGGGTCACTGTGGCATATTAAAGTTTGCCTACACATCTTCCACCAAGATACCTTAGTTGGCCAAGTCCTTGTTGTGTCATGCTGCTGGGTGGTGACGCTGCTACAGATGTTGATGCATGCTTGTGTGGAGTGTGTTCATCTGAAGTGTCGTTGCAGATGATGTGGCCTGTCCTCCTTCAAGGACATACACGCCAGCCCTGTATTGACACGTTGTCATAGTTTCCCCACAAATCGTTTTTATGTTTTTACGATTAATTATGATCGTCGATTGTCAAAATAATAATCAATGAAAAGATGCGTCTTGAGTGCACACTCGTACCATGGCGCAGTTTAAGGGGTAGTTGGATCCAATGCCCTTGGAGCTGAACTGGAGAAAGAAACAAATGTCACATGCATAAAAGCAACTGCCACCCAGCAGTCCACTCTTATGTTGACCAGTAAATAAGACGCACTATGTTGACATGCCTGCGATGTCACATCATCATTCTGCTGTTGTCACCTCACTCTTGAACAATTCTCCCACATGTTGGCGATGGATCACATAGATATACCACACATCATAGCTTTTTGTAGAGACCCTGTCCACCTTCATATTGGACGGTTAAAGGATTGGGGTCTAGGGTAGAAATATGGGTGGACGGGTGGCAAAAGGTCTTCCAAAACCATAGATATTGCCAGTTATGCTTCAAAAGTGAGTATAAATGGTGTCACATGTGTGTTTGTAGTCCATTTCAGGTCACCAGACACATTTAATAGTTTGTAAACTGGCTTAACAGTTCACATCCATGTGTCCACCATAACATGTGACTGGCAATAATTTTATCCTACATAAAGCCCTGCCACACATACATCAATACATCTCCACAGCAAGTATGCCGGCCCCAATGGTCTTGCTAAGAAGACCTATGTACTCATTCTAACACATTACCAATGACCGTATTAACAGTTCTCTTTACACTATATTTAACATCGACACCATATCGGTGGGGGTCACTCCGCCACTAGGTCACCTGGAATCACTCTGCCACTAGGTCACCTGGAATCACTCTGCCACTAGGTCACCTGGAATCACTCTGCCACTAGGTCACTTGGAATCACTCTGCCACTATGTCATCTGGAATCACTCTGCCACTAGGTCACCTGGAATCACTCCGCCACTAGGTCACCTGGAATCACTCCGCCACTAGGTCACCTGGAATCACTCTGCCACTAGGTCACCTGGAATCACTCTGCCACTAGGTCACCTGGAATCACTCTGCCACTAGGTCACCTGGAATCACTCCGCCACTAGGTCACCTGGAATCACTCTGCCACTAGGTCACCTGGAATTAAATGTGACCGACCCCACTTGTGCTGCATTATCCTATACATCTCTATGTAAAAGTTAAGTATATAACAACTTGTATCTCTGCCAATGCTTGTCACAAAACGTAAAAGCTTTACTGTTATGTAAATATCTACTCAACTAGATTTAAATTAATCAAGAAAATAAAAACCAACATTATGATCCCAGTTGACTTTGTGACCTTCAAAATGACCTTTAAATTAAAATTAAGTGTTGTGTGGAATGTCCGGTAGTTGTGGCATTTGTCAGCGTGGTTGCGTATGTTTGCAGATTAAATCCTGTGATGACTATATTTTTTTATTTGAGTTTTGTTCAAGATCATTGATCTGTGATTAGTTTGTTAGTTCTTGTGTCCTCTTCTGTGATGACAGTCATAAGTGTCAGTAAGCAGTGCTGTTAATGTGCATGTGACGTCTGAGGCGGGTCACTGTGGCATATTAAAGTTTGCCTACACATCTTCCACCAAGGTACCTTAGTTGGCCAAGTCCTTGTTGTGTCATGCTGCTGGGTGGTGACGCTGCTACAGATGTTGATGCGTGCTTGTGTGGAGTGTGTTCATCTGAAGTGTCGTTGCAGATGATGTGGGCCTGTCCTCCTTCAAGGACATGCACGCCTGCCCTGTATTGACACGTTGTCCTAGTTTCCCCACAAATCGTTTTTATGTTTTTACGATTAATTATGATTGTCGATTGTCAAAATAATAATCAATGAAAAGATGCGTCTTGAGTGCACACTCGTACCATGGTGCAGTTTAAGGGGTAGTTGGATCCAATGCCCTTGGAGCTGAACTGGAGAAAGAAACAAATGTCACATGCATAAAAGCAACTGCCACCCAGCAGTCCACTCTTATGTTGACCAGTAAAGAAGACGCACTATTTTGACATGCCTGCGATGTCACATCGTCATTCTGCTGTTGTCACCTCACTTCTTGAACAATTCTCCCACATGTTGGCGATCGATCACATAGATATACCACACATCATAGCTTTTTGTAGAGACCTGTCCACCCGTCATTTGGACGGGTAAAAAGGAATATGGACGGGTAGAAATATGAGTGGACGGGTGGCAAAAGGTCTTCCAAAACCATAGATATTGCCAGTTATGCTTCAAAAGTGAGTATAAATGGTGTCACATGTGTGTTTGTAGTCCATTTCAGGTCACCAGACACATTTAATAGTTTGTAAACTGGCTTAACAGTTCACATCCATGTGTCCACCATAACATGTGACTGGCAATAATTTTATCCTACATAAAGCCCTGCCACACATACATCAATACATCTCCACAGCAAGTATGCCGGCCCCAATGGTCTTGCTAAGAAGACCTATGTACTCATTCTAACACATTACCAATGACCGTATTAACAGTTCTCTTTACACTATATTTAACATCGACACCATATCGGTGGGGGTCACTCCGCCACTAGGTCACCTGGAATCACTCTGCCACTATGTCATCTGGAATCACTCTGCCACTAGGTCACCTGGAATCACTCCGCCACTAGGTCACCTGGAATCACTCCGCCACTAGGTCACCTGGAATCACTCTGCCACTAGGTCACCTGGAATCACTCTGCCACTAGGTCACCTGGAATCACTCTGCCACTAGGTCACCTGGAATCACTCCGCCACTAGGTCACCTGGAATCACTCTGCCACTAGGTCACCTGGAATTAAATGTGACCGACCCCACTTGTGCTGCATTATCCTATACATCTCTATGTAAAAGTTAAGTATATAACAACTTGTATCTCTGCCAATTCTTGTCACAAAACGTAAAAGCTTTACTGTTATGTAAAGATCTACTCAACTAGATTTAAATTAATCAAGAAAATAAAAACCAACATTATGATCCCAGTTGACTTTGTGACCTTCAAAATGACCTTTAAATTAAAATTAAGTGTTGTGTGGAATGTCCGGTAGTTGTGGCATTTGTCAGCGTGGTTGCGTATGTTTGCAGATTAAATCCTGTGATGACTATATTTTTTTATTTGAGTTTTGTTCAAGATCATTGATCTGTGATTAGTTTGTTAGTTCTTGTGTCCTCTTCTGTGATGACAGTCATAAGTGTCAGTAAGCAGTGCTGTTAATGTGCATGTGACGTCTGAGGCGGGTCACTGTGGCATATTAAAGTTTGCCTACACATCTTCCACCAAGGTACCTTAGTTGGCCAAGTCCTTGTTGTGTCATGCTGCTGGGTGGTGACGCTGCTACAGATGTTGATGCGTGCTTGTGTGGAGTGTGTTCATCTGAAGTGTCGTTGCAGATGATGTGGGCCCGTCCTTCTTCAAGGACATACACGCCTGCCCTGTATTGACACGTTATCATATTTTCCCCACAAATAGTTTTTAAGTGTGTACAGCACAAACCTTAACAGAAACAAATGTCACATGCATAAAAGTAACTGCCACACCATAGTCCACTCTTATGTTGACCAGTAAAGAAGACACACTATTTTGACATGCCTGCGATGCCACATCGTCATTCTGCTGTTGTCGCCTCACTTATAGAACAGTTCTCCCACATGTTGGCGATGGCATACATCAATACATCTCCACAGCAAGTATGCCGGCCCCAATGGTCTTGCTAAGAAGACCTACACATTCTAATACATTACCAATGACCGTATTAACAGTTATCTTTACACTATATTTAACATCAACACCATATCGGTGGGGGTCACTCTGCCACTAGGTCACCTGGAATCACTCTGCCACTAGGTCACCTGGAATCACTCCGCCACTAGGTCACCTGGAATCACTCCGCCACTAGGTCACCTGGAATCACTCTGCCAATAGGTCACCTGGTATCACTCTGCCACTAGGTCACCTGGAATCACTCTGCCACTAGGTCACCTGTAATCACTCCGCCACTAGGTCACCTGGAATCACTCTGCCACTAGGTCACATGGAATCACTCTGCCACTAGGTCACCTGGAATCACTCTGCCACTAGGTCACCTGGAATCACTCTGCCACTAGGTCACCTGGAATCACTCTGCCACTAGGTCACCTGGAATCACTCCGCCACTAGGTCGCCTGGAATCACTCTGCCACTAGGTCACCTGGAATCACTCTGCCACTAGGTCACCTGGAATCACTCCGTCACTAGGTCACCTGGAATCACTCCGCCACTAGGTCACCTGGAATCAGGGCTTTATGCAGGACCTAATTATTGCCAGTCACACGTTTTGGTGGACACATGGATGTTAACTGTTAAGCCAGTTTACAAACTTTAAAATGTGTCTGATGACTTGAAATGTACTACAAACTCACATGTGACACCATTTACAATCACTTCTAAGGCATAACTGACAATGTGAATGGTGTCACCTATCAACCGTTCAGTCACCTAATACTCTGGGCCATTGGGGCACTATGCCCCATTCTGTCGCCAATGGTGACACCTGTCAACATGTTGACACACTAGAACATGTAACATGACCTGTCTGGGGATCTCCAATGTACATTTGGGGACAGGAACATGTGGAGAGAAGATTGTCCAAAAAGGAAACACAAGTATGTGTATGTAACTGTACTTAGCCTGCAGGGTGAAGATTTCACTCTCAAGGTGACTGACTATAGCAAGAAATTGTCCGTGCGATACATAGTAACAACAAAGTCATGTAATGCTTCACTTTTTTGTGAGTCTGTATGTCCTCAGTCCAGGGCTTTATGCAGGATAAACATTTTGCCAGTCACAACTTTGGGTAAAAACCTAATGATACATGTCTACAATTTTTTAAAAGACCTTTTTTTTGCTATGCTATCTATTTTATTTATATGCAATAACACAACAACAATAATATTATAATGTCTTATTTAATGACATTTTTCAATTATTACAACCAGGTTTAATAAAAAAACAAGTTACATTATGTCGCAGTGTAAATAACAAAATTACGTAAATTATATGCAGTCATTATATACAGTACTCTCAAGCAATGTTACATGTCTACAACAAATTATAAATAAATCTTCAAAAACAACCTCATTGCCGTACTCTTCATAACAAAATAATACATTCTGTAAAATCATTATAAACGAAGTACCCGGTACACAATTTTACCTTCGCAATTACTACAAAGCACATCAATAAAATAATAAGTCGATGTCGTCGGCGGTGAAGGTGTTGCCGTAACAGTTGGCGTCGGTTTTGCCGTGAAAAACTTCGTTATTGTGGTTAGTTTGTGAACCTTCGGCTTCGGAGCTGGAGGCATCGCGTGGACGATAATGTGTAATGTTTATTCGTAGCCACGTGAGTCGCTAACGATGCCTTGTTTTAAACTTGATCATTCCCGGGAGTCACTCCAGACATAAATGCCAAAAATCGAAATGTTAATAATATACAGGCATATAACACGTATATTTTATTACGTATATAAATTCCCTCACATATATGTAATTTATATGTATTTTTGACGCTTTGAAAAGTGCGCATAATCCGTATTATGATGTTTGCGTTACTAGTTAATTCATGCCCATTATTATTGACGTGTGACACCCCAACGGAATTAACCAATCACGTATGCTATTTGTGAAATGGTTGTTGGGGCATTAACGCATTGCTTTGACCCCTCTAGCAGCAAATGAAACCACATGTACGACTGCCGCTGTGAGTAGGCGCCCTACACGCATGCGTAAAATGAGCTTCTTGCGCTGCGCTACTGCTACGCCTGCATAGTGTGGTGGTAGGCATCTTTGAGCGCCGTGCTAGGAATTCACAGTACTGGAAATATTTGTTTCTGGGAGATACAGTGATGACACAGTGACACCCGTCATATAAACTGCCAGGACGGGGCCTTATCACACTGTGACAGGTTGTAACCCGTCCTCAAAAAATTTCCCCCGTCCATATTTGAAATTGCCCGTCCAAATGACGGGTGGACGGGTCTCTAGATAAAGCTATGCCTGGAATCACTCCGCCACTAGGTCACCTGGAATCACTCTGCCACTATGTCACCTGGAATCACTCTGCCACTAGGTCACCTGGAATCACTCTGCCACTAGGTCACCTGGAATCACTCTGCCACTAGGTCATCTGGAATCACTCTGCCACTAGGTCACCTGGAATCACTCCGCCACTAGGTCACCTGGAATCACTCCGCCACTAGGTCACCTGGAATCACTGCCACTAGGTCACCTGGAATCACTCTGCCACTAGGTCACCTGGAATTAAATGTGACCGACCCCACTTGTGCTGCATTATCCTATACATCTCTATGTAAAAGTTAAGTATATAACAACTTGTATTTCTGCCAATTCTTGTCACAAAACGTAAAAGCTTTACTGTTATGTAAAGATCTACTCAACTAGATTTAAATTAATCAAGAAAATAAAAACCAACATTATGATCCCAGTTGACTTTGTGACCTTCAAAATGACCTTTAAATTAAAATTAAGTGTTGTGTGGAATGTCCGGTAGTTGTGGCACTTGTCAGCGTGGTTGCTTATGTTTGCAGATTAAATCCTGTGATGTCTATATTTTTTTATTTGAGTTTTGTTCAAGATCATTGATCTGTGATTAGTTTGTTAGTTCTTGTGTCCTCTTCTGTGATGACAGTCATAAGTGTCAGTAAGCAGTGCTGTTAATGTGCATGTGACGTCTGAGGCGGGTCACTGTGGCATATTAAAGTTTGCCTACACATCTTCCACCAAGATACCTTAGTTGGCCAAGTCCTTGTTGTGTCATGCTGCTGGGTGGTGACGCTGCTACAGATGTTGATGCATGCTTGTGTGGAGTGTGTTCATCTGAAGTGTCGTTGCAGATGATGTGGGCCTGTCCTCCTTCAAGGACATACACGCCAGCCCTGTATTGACACGTTGTCATAGTTTCCCCACAAATCGTTTTTATGTTTTTACGATTAATTATGATCGTCGATTGTCAAAATAATAATCAATGAAAAGATGCGTCTTGAGTGCACACTCGTACCATGGCGCAGTTTAAGGGGTAGTTGGATCCAATGCCCTTGGAGCTGAACTGGAGAAAGAAACAAATGTCACATGCATAAAAGCAACTGCCACCCAGCAGTCCACTCTTATGTTGACCAGTAAATAAGACGCACTATGTTGACATGCCTGCGATGTCACATCATCATTCTGCTGTTGTCACCTCACTCTTGAACAATTCTCCCACATGTTGGCGATGGATCACATAGATATACCACACATCATAGCTTTTTGTAGAGACCTGTCCACCCGTCATTTGGACGGGTAAAAAGGAATATGGACGGGTAGAAATATGGGTGGACGGGTGGCAAAAGGTCTTCCAAAACCATAGATATTGCCAGTTATGCTTCAAAAGTGAGTATAAATGGTGTCACATGTGTGTTTGTAGTCCATTTCAGGTCACCAGACACATTTAATAGTTTGTAAACTGGCTTAACAGTTCACATCCATGTGTCCACCATAACATGTGACTGGCAATAATTTTATCCTACATAAAGCCCTGCCACACATACATCAATACAAGTATGCCGGCCCCAATGGTCTTGCTAAGAAGACCTATGTACTCATTCTAACACATTACCAATGACCGTATTAACAGTTCTCTTTACACTATATTTAACATCGACACCATATCGGTGGGGGTCACTCCGCCACTAGGTCACCTGGAATCACTCTGCCACTAGGTCACCTGGAATCACTCTGCCACTAGGTCACCTGGAATCACTCTGCCACTAGGTCACTTGGAATCACTCTGCCACTATGTCATCTGGAATCACTCTGCCACTAGGTCACCTGGAATCACTCCGCCACTAGGTCACCTGGAATCACTCCGCCACTAGGTCACCTGGAATCACTCTGCCACTAGGTCACCTGGAATCACTCTGCCAATAGGTCACCTGGAATCACTCTGCCACTAGGTCACCTGGAATCACTCCGCCACTAGGTCACCTGGAATCACTCTGCCACTAGGTCACCTGGAATTAAATGTGACCGACCCCACTTGTGCTGCATTATCCTATACATCTCTATGTAAAAGTTAAGTATATAACAACTTGTATCTCTGCCAATGCTTGTCACAAAACGTAAAAGCTTTACTGTTATGTAAAGATCTACTCAACTAGATTTAAATTAATCAAGAAAATAAAAACCAACATTATGATCCCAGTTGACTTTGTGACCTTCAAAATGACCTTTAAATTAAAATTAAGTGTTGTGTGGAATGTCCGGTAGTTGTGGCATTTGTCAGCGTGGTTGCGTATGTTTGCAGATTAAATCCTGTGATGACTATATTTTTTTATTTGAGTTTTGTTCAAGATCATTGATCTGTGATTAGTTTGTTAGTTCTTGTGTCCTCTTCTGTGATGACAGTCATAAGTGTCAGTAAGCAGTGCTGTTAATGTGCATGTGACGTCTGAGGCGGGTCACTGTGGCATATTAAAGTTTGCCTACACATCTTCCACCAAGGTACCTTAGTTGGCCAAGTCCTTGTTGTGTCATGCTGCTGGGTGGTGACGCTGCTACAGATGTTGATGCGTGCTTGTGTGGAGTGTGTTCATCTGAAGTGTCGTTGCAGATGATGTGGGCCTGTCCTCCTTCAAGGACATGCACGCCTGCCCTGTATTGACACGTTGTCCTAGTTTCCCCACAAATCGTTTTTATGTTTTTACGATTAATTATGATTGTCGATTGTCAAAATAATAATCAATGAAAAGATGCATCTTGAGTGCACACTCGTACCATGGTGCAGTTTAAGGGGTAGTTGGATCCAATGCCCTTGGAGCTGAACTGGAGAAAGAAACAAATGTCACATGCATAAAAGCAACTGCCACCCAGCAGTCCACTCTTATGTTGACCAGTAAAGAAGACGCACTATTTTGACATGCCTGCGATGTCACATCGTCATTCTGCTGTTGTCACCTCACTTCTTGAACAATTCTCCCACATGTTGGCGATCGATCACATAGATATACCACACATCATAGCTTTTTGTAGAGACCTGTCCACCCGTCATTTGGACGGGTAAAAAGGAATATGGACGGGTAGAAATATGAGTGGACGGGTGGCAAAAGGTCTTCCAAAACCATAGATATTGCCAGTTATGCTTCAAAAGTGAGTATAAATGGTGTCACATGTGTGTTTGTAGTCCATTTCAGGTCACCAGACACATTTAATAGTTTGTAAACTGGCTTAACAGTTCACATCCATATGTCCACCATAACATGTGACTGGCAATAATTTTATCCTACATAAAGCCCTGCCACACATACATCAATACATCTCCACAGCAAGTATGCCGGCCCCAATGGTCTTGCTAAGAAGACCTATGTACTCATTCTAACACATTACCAATGACCGTATTAACAGTTCTCTTTACACTATATTTAACATCGACACCATATCGGTGGGGGTCACTCCGCCACTAGGTCACCTGGAATCACTCTGCCACTAGGTCACCTGGAATCACTCTGCCACTAGGTCACCTGGAATCACTCTGCCACTAGGTCACTTGGAATCACTCTGCCACTATGTCATCTGGAATCACTCTGCCACTAGGTCACCTGGAATCACTCCGCCACTAGGTCACCTGGAATCACTCCGCCACTAGGTCACCTGGAATCACTCTGCCACTAGGTCACCTGGAATCACTCTGCCACTAGGTCACCTGGAATCACTCTGCCACTAGGTCACCTGGAATCACTCCGCCACTAGGTCACCTGGAATCACTCTGCCACTAGGTCACCTGGAATTAAATGTGACCGACCCCACTTGTGCTGCATTATCCTATACATCTCTATGTAAAAGTTAAGTATATAACAACTTGTATCTCTGCCAATTCTTGTCACAAAACGTAAAAGCTTTACTGTTATGTAAAGATCTACTCAACTAGATTTAAATTAATCAAGAAAATAAAAACCAACATTATGATCCCAGTTGACTTTGTGACCTTCAAAATGACCTTTAAATTAAAATTAAGTGTTGTGTGGAATGTCCGGTAGTTGTGGCATTTGTCAGCGTGGTTGCGTATGTTTGCAGATTAAATCCTGTGATGACTATATTTTTTTATTTGAGTTTTGTTCAAGATCATTGATCTGTGATTAGTTTGTTAGTTCTTGTGTCCTCTTCTGTGATGACAGTCATAAGTGTCAGTAAGCAGTGCTGTTAATGTGCATGTGACGTCTGAGGCGGGTCACTGTGGCATATTAAAGTTTGCCTACACATCTTCCACCAAGGTACCTTAGTTGGCCAAGTCCTTGTTGTGTCATGCTGCTGGGTGGTGACGCTGCTACAGATGTTGATGCGTGCTTGTGTGGAGTGTGTTCATCTGAAGTGTCGTTGCAGATGATGTGGGCCTGTCCTCCTTCAAGGACATGCACGCCTGCCCTGTATTGACACGTTGTCCTAGTTTCCCCACAAATCGTTTTTATGTTTTTACGATTAATTATGATTGTCGATTGTCAAAATAATAATCAATGAAAAGATGCGTCTTGAGTGCACACTCGTACCATGGTGCAGTTTAAGGGGTAGTTGGATCCAATGCCCTTGGAGCTGAACTGGAGAAAGAAACAAATGTCACATGCATAAAAGCAACTGCCACCCAGCAGTCCACTCTTATGTTGACCAGTAAAGAAGACGCACTATTTTGACATGCCTGCGATGTCACATCGTCATTCTGCTGTTGTCACCTCACTTCTTGAACAATTCTCCCACATGTTGGCGATCGATCACATAGATATACCACACATCATAGCTTTATGTAGAGACCTGTCCACCCGTCATTTGGACGGGTAAAAAGGAATATGGACGGGTAGAAATATGGGTGGACGGGTGGCAAAAGGTCTTCCAAAACCATAGATATTGCCAGTTATGCTTCAAAAGTGAGTATAAATGGTGTCACATGTGTGTTTGTAGTCCATTTCAGGTCACCAGACACATTTAATAGTTTGTAAACTGGCTTAACAGTTCACATCCATGTGTCCACCATAACATGTGACTGGCAATAATTTTATCCTACATAAAGCCCTAACACACATACATCAATACATCTCCACAGCAAGTATGCCGGCCCCAATGGTCTTGCTAAGAAGACCTATGTACACATTCTAACACATTACCAATGACCGTATTAACAGTTCTCTTTACACTATATTTAACATCGACACCATATCGGTGGGGGTCACTCCGCCACTAGGTCACCTGGAATCACTCTGCCACTAGGTCACCTGGAATCACTCTGCCACTAGGTCACCTGGACTCACTCTGCCACTAGGTCACCTGGAATCACTCTGCAACTAGGTCACCTGGAATCACTCCGCCACTAGGTCACCTGGAATCACTCTGCCACTAGGTCACCTGGAATCACTCTGCCACTAGGTCACCTGGAATCACTCCGCCACTAGGTCACCTGGAATCACTCTGCCACTAGGTCACCTGGAATCACTCCGCCACTAGGTCACCTGGAATCACTCTGCCACTAGGTCACCTGGAATCACTCTGCCACTAGGTCACCTGGAATCACTCTGCCACTAGGTCACTTGGAATCACTCTGCCACTATGTCATCTGGAATCACTCTGCCACTAGGTCACCTGGAATCACTCCGCCACTAGGTCACCTGGAATCACTCCGCCACTAGGTCACCTGGAATCACTCTGCCACAACGTCACCTGGAATCACTGTGCCACTAGGGCACCTGGAATCACTCTGCCACTAGGTCACCTGGAATCACTCCGCCACTAGGTCACCTGGAAACACTCCGCCACTAGGTCACCTGGAATCACTCTGCCACTACGTCACCTGGAATCACTCCGCCACTAGGTCACCTGGAATCACTCTGCCACTAGGTCACCTGGAATCACTCTGCCACTAGGTCACCTGGAATCACTCCGCCACTAGGTCACCTGGAATCACTCCGCCACTAGGTCACCTGGAATCACTCTGCCACTACGTCACCTGGAATCACTCTGCCACTAGGGCACCTGGAATCACTCTGCCACTAGGTCACCTGGAATCACTCCGCCACTAGGTCACCTGGAATCACTCCGCCACTAGGTCACCTGGACTCACTCTGCCACTAGGTCACCTGGAATCACTCTGCAACTAGGTCACCTGGAATCACTCTGCCACTAGGTCACTTGGAATCACTCTGCCACTAGGTCACCTGGAATCACTCTGCCACTAGGTCACCTGGAATCACTCCGCCACTAGGTCACCTGGAATCACTCCGCCACTAAGTCACCTGGAATCACTCTGCCACTACGTCACCTGGAATCACTCTGCCACTAGGTCACCTGGAATCACTCTGCCACTAGGTCACCTGGAATCACTCCGCCACTAGGTCACCTGGAATCACTCCGCCACTAGGTCACCTGGACTCACTCTGCCACTAGGTCACCTGGAATCACTCTGCCACTAGGTCACCTGGAATTAAATGTGACCGACCCCACTTGTGCTGCATTATCCTATACATCTCTATGTAAAAGTTAAGTATATAACAACTTGTATCTCTGCCAATTCTTGTTACAAAACGCAAAAGCTTTACTGTTATGTAAAGATCTACTCAACTAGATTTAAATTAATCAAGAAAATAAAAACCAACATTATGATCCCAGTTGACTTTGTGACATTCAAAATGACCTTTAAATTAAAATTAAGTGTTGTGTGGAATGTCCGGTAGTTGTGGCATTTGTCAGCGTGGTTGCGTATGTTTGCAGATTAAATCCTGTGATGACTATATTTTTTTATTTGTCTTTTGTTCAAGATCATTGATCTGTGATTAGTTTGTTAGTTCTTGTGTCCTCTTCTGTGATGACAGTCATAAGTGTCAGTAAGCAGTGCTGTTAATGTGCATGTGACGTCTGAGGCGGGTCACTGTGGCATATTAAAGTTTGCCGACACATCTTCCACCAAGGTACCTTAGTTGGCCAAGTCCTTGTTGTGTCATGCTGCTGGGTGGTGACGCTGCTACAGATGTTGATGCATGCTTGGGTGGAGTGTGTTCATCTGAAGTGTCGTTGCAGATGATGTGGGCCCGTCCTTCTTCAAGGACATACACGCCTGCCCTGTATTGACACGTTATCATATTTTCCCCACAAATAGTTTTTAAGTGTGTACAGCACAAACCTTAACAGAAACAAATGTCACATGCATAAAAGTAACTGCCACACCATAGTCCACTCTTATGTTGACCAGTAAAGAAGACACACTATTTTGACATGCCTGCGATGCCACATCGTCATTCTGCTGTTGTCGCCTCACTTATAGAACAGTTCTCCCACATGTTGGCGATGGCATACATCAATACATCTCCACAGCAAGTATGCCGGCCCCAATGGTCTTGCTAAGAAGACCTACACATTCTAATACATTACCAATGACCGTATTAACAGTTATCTTTACACTATATTTAACATCAACACCATATCGGTGGGGGTCACTCTGCCACTAGGTCACCTGGAATCACTCTGCCACTAGGTCACCTGGAATCACTCCGCCACTAGGTCACCTGGAATCACTCCGCCACTAGGTCACCTGGAATCACTCTGCCAATAGGTCACCTGGTATCACTCTGCCACTAGGTCACCTGGAATCACTCTGCCACTAGGTCACCTGTAATCACTCCGCCACTAGGTCACCTGGAATCACTCTGCCACTAGGTCACATGGAATCACTCTGCCACTAGGTCACCTGGAATCACTCTGCCACTAGGTCACCTGGAATCACTCTGCCACTAGGTCACGTGGAATCACTCTGCCACTAGGTCACCTGGAATCACTCCGCCACTAGGTCGCCTGGAATCACTCTGCCACTAGGTCACCTGGAATCACTCTGCCACTAGGTCACCTGGAATCACTCCGTCACTAGGTCACCTGGAATCACTCTGCCACTAGGTCACCTGGAATCAGGGCTTTATGCAGGACCTAATTATTGCCAGTCACACGTTTTGGTGGACACATGGATGTTAACTGTTAAGCCAGTTTACAAACTTTAAAATGTGTCTGATGACTTGAAATGTACTACAAACTCACATGTGACACCATTTACAATCACTTCTAAGGCATAACTGACAATGTGAATGGTGTCACCTATCAACCGTTCAGTCACCTAATACTCTGGGCCATTGGGGCACTATGCCCCATTCTGTCGCCAATGGTGACACCTGTCAACATGTTGACACACTAGAACATGTAACATGACCTGTCTGGGGATCTCCAATGTACATTTGGGGACAGGAACATGTGGAGAGAAGATTGTCCAAAAAGGAAACACAAGTATGTGTATGTAACTGTACTTAGCCTGCAGGGTGAAGATTTCACTCTCAAGGTGACTGACTATAGCAAGAAATTGTCCGTGCGATACATAGTAACAACAAAGTCATGTAATGCTTCACTTTTTTGTGAGTCTGTATGTCCTCAGTCCAGGGCTTTATGCAGGATAAACATTTTGCCAGTCACAACTTTGGGTAAAAACCTAATGATACATGTCTACAATTTTTTAAAAGACCTTTTTTTTGCTATGCTATCTTATTTTATTTATATGCAATAACACAACAACAATAATATTATAATGTCTTATTTAATGACATTTTTCAATTATTACAACCAGGTTTAATAAAAAAACAAGTTACATTATGTCGCAGTGTAAATAACAAAATTACGTAAATTATATGCAGTCATTATATACAGTACTCTCAAGCAATGTTACATGTCTACAACAAATTATAAATAAATCTTCAAAAACAACCTCATTGCCGTACTCTTCATAACAAAATAATACATTCTGTAAAATCATTATAAACGAAGTACCCGGTACACAATTTTACCTTCGCAATTACTACAAAGCACATCAATAAAATAATAAGTCGATGTCGTCGGCGGTGAAGGTGTTGCCGTAACAGTTGGCGTCGGTTTTGCCGTGAAAAACTTCGTTATTGTGGTTAGTTTGTGAACCTTCGGCTTCGGAGCTGGAGGCATCGCGTGGACGATAATGTGTAATGTTTATTCGTAGCCACGTGAGTCGCTAACGATGCCTTGTTTTAAACTTGATCATTCCCGGGAGTCACTCCAGACATAAATGCCAAAAATCGAAATGTTAATAATATACAGGCATATAACACGTATATTTTATTACGTATATAAATTCCCTCACATATATGTAATTTATATGTATTTTTGACGCTTTGAAAAGTGCGCATAATCCGTATTATGATGTTTGCGTTACTAGTTAATTCATGCCCATTATTATTGACGTGTGACACCCCAACGGAATTAACCAATCACGTATGCTATTTGTGAAATGGTTGTTGGGGCATTAACGCATTGCTTTGACCCCTCTAGCAGCAAATGAAACCACATGTACGACTGCCGCTGTGAGTAGGCGCCCTACACGCATGCGTAAAATGAGCTTCTTGCGCTGCGCTACTGCTACGCCTGCATAGTGTGGTGGTAGGCATCTTTGAGCGCCGTGCTAGGAATTCACAGTACTGGAAATATTTGTTTCTGGGAGATACAGTGATGACACAGTGACACCCGTCATATAAACTGCCAGGACGGGGCCTTATCACACTGTGACAGGTTGTAACCCGTCCTCAAAAAATTTCCCCCGTCCATATTTGAAATTGCCCGTCCAAATGACGGGTGGACGGGTCTCTAGATAAAGCTATGCCTGGAATCACTCCGCCACTAGGTCACCTGGAATCACTCTGCCACTATGTCACCTGGAATCACTCTGCCACTAGGTCACCTGGAATCACTCTGCCACTAGGTCACCTGGAATCACTCTGCCACTAGGTCATCTGGAATCACTCTGCCACTAGGTCACCTGGAATCAGGGCTTTATGCAGGACCTAATTATTGCCAGTCACACGTTTTGGTGGACACATGGATGTTAACTGTTAAGCCAGTTTACAAACTTTAAAATGTGTCTGATGACTTGAAATGTACTACAAACTCACATGTGACACCATTTACAATCACTTCTAAGGCATAACTGACAATGTGAATGGTGTCACCTATCAACCGTTCAGTCACCTAATACTCTGGGCCATTGGGGCACTATGCCCCATTCTGTCGCCAATGGTGACACCTGTCAACATGTTGACACACTAGAACATGTAACATGACCTGTCTGGGGATCTCCAATGTACATTTGGGGACAGGAACATGTGGAGAGAAGATTGTCCAAAAAGGAAACACAAGTATGTGTATGTAACTGTACTTAGCCTGCAGGGTGAAGATTTCACTCTCAAGGTGACTGACTATAGCAAGAAATTGTCCGTGCGATACATAGTAACAACAAAGTCATGTAATGCTTCACTTTTTTGTGAGTCTGTATGTCCTCAGTCCAGGGCTTTATGCAGGATAAACATTTTGCCAGTCACAACTTTGGGTAAAAACCTAATGATACATGTCTACAATTTTTTTAAAGACCTTTTTTTTGCTATGCTATCTTATTTTATTTATATGCAATAACACAACAACAATAATATTATAATGTCTTATTTAATGACATTTTTCAATTATTACAACCAGGTTTAATAAAAAAACAAGTTACATTATGTCGCAGTGTAAATAACAAAATTACGTAAATTATATGCAGTCATTATATACAGTACTCTCAAGCAATGTTACATGTCTACAACAAATTATAAATAAATCTTCAAAAACAACCTCATTGCCGTACTCTTCATAACAAAATAATACATTCTGTAAAATCATTATAAACGAAGTACCCGGTACACAATTTTACCTTCGCAATTACTACAAAGCACATCAATAAAATAATAAGTCGATGTCGTCGGCGGTGAAGGTGTTGCCGTAACAGTTGGCGTCGGTTTTGCCGTGAAAAACTTCGTTATTGTGGTTAGTTTGTGAACCTTCGGCTTCGGAGCTGGAGGCATCGCGTGGACGATAATGTGTAATGTTTATTCGTAGCCACGTGAGTCGCTAACGATGCCTTGTTTTAAACTTGATCATTCCCGGGAATCACTCCAGACATAAATGCCAAAAATCGAAATGTTAATAATATACAGGCATATAACACGTATATTTTATTACGTATATAAATTCCCTCACATATATGTAATTTATATGTATTTTTGACGCTTTGAAAAGTGCGCATAATCCGTATTATGATGTTTGCGTTACTAGTTAATTCATGCCCATTATTATTGACGTGTGACACCCCAACGGAATTAACCAATCACGTATGCTATTTGTGAAATGGTTGTTGGGACATTAACGCATTGCTTTGACCCCTCTAGCAGCAAATGAAACCACATGTACGACTGCCGCTGTGAGTAGGCGCCCTACACGCATGCGTAAAATGAGCTTCTTGCGCTGCGCTACTGCTACGCCTGCATAGTGTGGTGGTAGGCATCTTTGAGCGCCGTGCTAGGAATTCACAGTACTGGAAATATTTGTTTCTGGGAGATACAGTGATGACACAGTGACACCCGTCATATAAACTGCCAGGACGGGGCCTTATCACACTGTGACAGGTTGTAACCCGTCCTCAAAAAATTTCCC
Source organism: Osedax frankpressi (assembly GCA_964035775.1). Classification (NCBI taxonomy): domain Eukaryota; kingdom Metazoa; phylum Annelida; class Polychaeta; order Sabellida; family Siboglinidae; genus Osedax; species Osedax frankpressi. Next base: position 29,790 of record CAXIVS010000447.1, on the reverse strand, counting down.
CCGTCCATATTTGAAATTGCCCGTCCAAATGACGGGTGGACGGGTCTCTAGATAAAGCTATGCCTGGAATCACTCCGCCACTAGGTCACCTGGAATCACTCTGCCACTATGTCACCTGGAATCACTCTGCCACTAGGTCACCTGGAATCACTCTGCCACTAGGTCACCTGGAATCACTCTGCCACTAGGTCATCTGGAATCACTCTGCCACTAGGTCACCTGGAATCACTCCGCCACTAGGTCACCTGGAATCACTCCGCCACTAGGTCACCTGGAATCACTGCCACTAGGTCACCTGGAATCACTCTGCCACTAGGTCACCTGGAATTAAATGTGACCGACCCCACTTGTGCTGCATTATCCTATACATCTCTATGTAAAAGTTAAGTATATAACAACTTGTATTTCTGCCAATTCTTGTCACAAAACGTAAAAGCTTTACTGTTATGTAAAGATCTACTCAACTAGATTTAAATTAATCAAGAAAACTAAAACCAACATTATGATCCCAGTTGACTTTGTGACCTTCAAAATGACCTTTAAATTAAAATTAAGTGTTGTGTGGAATGTCCGGTAGTTGTGGCACTTGTCAGCGTGGTTGCTTATGTTTGCAGATTAAATCCTGTGATGTCTATATTTTTTTATTTGAGTTTTGTTCAAGATCATTGATCTGTGATTAGTTTGTTAGTTCTTGTGTCCTCTTCTGTGATGACAGTCATAAGTGTCAGTAAGCAGTGCTGTTAATGTGCATGTGACGTCTGAGGCGGGTCACTGTGGCATATTAAAGTTTGCCTACACATCTTCCACCAAGATACCTTAGTTGGCCAAGTCCTTGTTGTGTCATGCTGCTGGGTGGTGACGCTGCTACAGATGTTGATGCATGCTTGTGTGGAGTGTGTTCATCTGAAGTGTCGTTGCAGATGATGTGGGCCTGTCCTCCTTCAAGGACATACACGCCAGCCCTGTATTGACACGTTGTCATAGTTTCCCCACAAATCGTTTTTATGTTTTTACGATTAATTATGATCGTCGATTGTCAAAATAATAATCAATGAAAAGATGCGTCTTGAGTGCACACTCGTACCATGGCGCAGTTTAAGGGGTAGTTGGATCCAATGCCCTTGGAGCTGAACTGGAGAAAGAAACAAATGTCACATGCATAAAAGCAACTGCCACCCAGCAGTCCACTCTTATGTTGACCAGTAAATAAGACGCACTATGTTGACATGCCTGCGATGTCACATCATCATTCTGCTGTTGTCACCTCACTCTTGAACAATTCTCCCACATGTTGGCGATGGATCACATAGATATACCACACATCATAGCTTTTTGTAGAGACCTGTCCACCCGTCATTTGGACGGGTAAAAAGGAATATGGACGGGTAGAAATATGGGTGGACGGGTGGCAAAAGGTCTTCCAAAACCATAGATATTGCCAGTTATGCTTCAAAAGTGAGTATAAATGGTGTCACATGTGTGTTTGTAGTCCATTTCAGGTCACCAGACACATTTAATAGTTTGTAAACTGGCTTAACAGTTCACATCCATGTGTCCACCATAACATGTGACTGGCAATAATTTTATCCTACATAAAGCCCTGCCACACATACATCAATACAAGTATGCCGGCCCCAATGGTCTTGCTAAGAAGACCTATGTACTCATTCTAACACATTACCAATGACCGTATTAACAGTTCTCTTTACACTATATTTAACATCGACACCATATCGGTGGGGGTCACTCCGCCACTAGGTCACCTGGAATCACTCTGCCACTAGGTCACCTGGAATCACTCTGCCACTAGGTCACCTGGAATCACTCTGCCACTAGGTCACTTGGAATCACTCTGCCACTATGTCATCTGGAATCACTCTGCCACTAGGTCACCTGGAATCACTCCGCCACTAGGTCACCTGGAATCACTCCGCCACTAGGTCACCTGGAATCACTCTGCCACTAGGTCACCTGGAATCACTCTGCCACTAGGTCACCTGGAATCACTCTGCCACTAGGTCACCTGGAATCACTCCGCCACTAGGTCACCTGGAATCACTCTGCCACTAGGTCACCTGGAATTAAATGTGACCGACCCCACTTGTGCTGCATTATCCTATACATCTCTATGTAAAAGTTAAGTATATAACAACTTGTATCTCTGCCAATGCTTGTCACAAAACGTAAAAGCTTTACTGTTATGTAAAGATCTACTCAACTAGATTTAAATTAATCAAGAAAATAAAAACCAACATTATGATCCCAGTTGACTTTGTGACCTTCAAAATGACCTTTAAATTAAAATTAAGTGTTGTGTGGAATGTCCGGTAGTTGTGGCATTTGTCAGCGTGGTTGCGTATGTTTGCAGATTAAATCCTGTGATGACTATATTTTTTTATTTGAGTTTTGTTCAAGATCATTGATCTGTGATTAGTTTGTTAGTTCTTGTGTCCTCTTCTGTGATGACAGTCATAAGTGTCAGTAAGCAGTGCTGTTAATGTGCATGTGACGTCTGAGGCGGGTCACTGTGGCATATTAAAGTTTGCCTACACATCTTCCACCAAGGTACCTTAGTTGGCCAAGTCCTTGTTGTGTCATGCTGCTGGGTGGTGACGCTGCTACAGATGTTGATGCGTGCTTGTGTGGAGTGTGTTCATCTGAAGTGTCGTTGCAGATGATGTGGGCCTGTCCTCCTTCAAGGACATGCACGCCTGCCCTGTATTGACACGTTGTCCTAGTTTCCCCACAAATCGTTTTTATGTTTTTACGATTAATTATGATTGTCGATTGTCAAAATAATAATCAATGAAAAGATGCATCTTGAGTGCACACTCGTACCATGGTGCAGTTTAAGGGGTAGTTGGATCCAATGCCCTTGGAGCTGAACTGGAGAAAGAAACAAATGTCACATGCATAAAAGCAACTGCCACCCAGCAGTCCACTCTTATGTTGACCAGTAAAGAAGACGCACTATTTTGACATGCCTGCGATGTCACATCGTCATTCTGCTGTTGTCACCTCACTTCTTGAACAATTCTCCCACATGTTGGCGATCGATCACATAGATATACCACACATCATAGCTTTTTGTAGAGACCTGTCCACCCGTCATTTGGACGGGTAAAAAGGAATATGGACGGGTAGAAATATGAGTGGACGGGTGGCAAAAGGTCTTCCAAAACCATAGATATTGCCAGTTATGCTTCAAAAGTGAGTATAAATGGTGTCACATGTGTGTTTGTAGTCCATTTCAGGTCACCAGACACATTTAATAGTTTGTAAACTGGCTTAACAGTTCACATCCATGTGTCCACCATAACATGTGACTGGCAATAATTTTATCCTACATAAAGCCCTGCCACACATACATCAATACATCTCCACAGCAAGTATGCCGGCCCCAATGGTCTTGCTAAGAAGACCTATGTACTCATTCTAACACATTACCAATGACCGTATTAACAGTTCTCTTTACACTATATTTAACATCGACACCATATCGGTGGGGGTCACTCCGCCACTAGGTCACCTGGAATCACTCTGCCACTAGGTCACCTGGAATCACTCTGCCACTAGGTCACCTGGAATCACTCTGCCACTAGGTCACTTGGAATCACTCTGCCACTATGTCATCTGGAATCACTCTGCCACTAGGTCACCTGGAATCACTCCGCCACTAGGTCACCTGGAATCACTCCGCCACTAGGTCACCTGGAATCACTCTGCCACTAGGTCACCTGGAATCACTCTGCCACTAGGTCACCTGGAATCACTCTGCCACTAGGTCACCTGGAATCACTCCGCCACTAGGTCACCTGGAATCACTCTGCCACTAGGTCACCTGGAATTAAATGTGACCGACCCCACTTGTGCTGCATTATCCTATACATCTCTATGTAAAAGTTAAGTATATAACAACTTGTATCTCTGCCAATTCTTGTCACAAAACGTAAAAGCTTTACTGTTATGTAAAGATCTACTCAACTAGATTTAAATTAATCAAGAAAATAAAAACCAACATTATGATCCCAGTTGACTTTGTGACCTTCAAAATGACCTTTAAATTAAAATTAAGTGTTGTGTGGAATGTCCGGTAGTTGTGGCATTTGTCAGCGTGGTTGCGTATGTTTGCAGATTAAATCCTGTGATGACTATATTTTTTTATTTGAGTTTTGTTCAAGATCATTGATCTGTGATTAGTTTGTTAGTTCTTGTGTCCTCTTCTGTGATGACAGTCATAAGTGTCAGTAAGCAGTGCTGTTAATGTGCATGTGACGTCTGAGGCGGGTCACTGTGGCATATTAAAGTTTGCCTACACATCTTCCACCAAGGTACCTTAGTTGGCCAAGTCCTTGTTGTGTCATGCTGCTGGGTGGTGACGCTGCTACAGATGTTGATGCGTGCTTGTGTGGAGTGTGTTCATCTGAAGTGTCGTTGCAGATGATGTGGGCCTGTCCTCCTTCAAGGACATGCACGCCTGCCCTGTATTGACACGTTGTCCTAGTTTCCCCACAAATCGTTTTTATGTTTTTACGATTAATTATGATTGTCGATTGTCAAAATAATAATCAATGAAAAGATGCGTCTTGAGTGCACACTCGTACCATGGTGCAGTTTAAGGGGTAGTTGGATCCAATGCCCTTGGAGCTGAACTGGAGAAAGAAACAAATGTCACATGCATAAAAGCAACTGCCACCCAGCAGTCCACTCTTATGTTGACCAGTAAAGAAGACGCACTATTTTGACATGCCTGCGATGTCACATCGTCATTCTGCTGTTGTCACCTCACTTCTTGAACAATTCTCCCACATGTTGGCGATCGATCACATAGATATACCACACATCATAGCTTTATGTAGAGACCTGTCCACCCGTCATTTGGACGGGTAAAAAGGAATATGGACGGGTAGAAATATGGGTGGACGGGTGGCAAAAGGTCTTCCAAAACCATAGATATTGCCAGTTATGCTTCAAAAGTGAGTATAAATGGTGTCACATGTGTGTTTGTAGTCCATTTCAGGTCACCAGACACATTTAATAGTTTGTAAACTGGCTTAACAGTTCACATCCATGTGTCCACCATAACATGTGACTGGCAATAATTTTATCCTACATAAAGCCCTAACACACATACATCAATACATCTCCACAGCAAGTATGCCGGCCCCAATGGTCTTGCTAAGAAGACCTATGTACACATTCTAACACATTACCAATGACCGTATTAACAGTTCTCTTTACACTATATTTAACATCGACACCATATCGGTGGGGGTCACTCCGCCACTAGGTCACCTGGAATCACTCTGCCACTAGGTCACCTGGAATCACTCTGCCACTAGGTCACCTGGACTCACTCTGCCACTAGGTCACCTGGAATCACTCTGCAACTAGGTCACCTGGAATCACTCCGCCACTAGGTCACCTGGAATCACTCTGCCACTAGGTCACCTGGAATCACTCTGCCACTAGGTCACCTGGAATCACTCCGCCACTAGGTCACCTGGAATCACTCTGCCACTAGGTCACCTGGAATCACTCCGCCACTAGGTCACCTGGAATCACTCTGCCACTAGGTCACCTGGAATCACTCTGCCACTAGGTCACCTGGAATCACTCTGCCACTAGGTCACTTGGAATCACTCTGCCACTATGTCATCTGGAATCACTCTGCCACTAGGTCACCTGGAATCACTCCGCCACTAGGTCACCTGGAATCACTCCGCCACTAGGTCACCTGGAATCACTCTGCCACAACGTCACCTGGAATCACTGTGCCACTAGGGCACCTGGAATCACTCTGCCACTAGGTCACCTGGAATCACTCCGCCACTAGGTCACCTGGAAACACTCCGCCACTAGGTCACCTGGAATCACTCTGCCACTACGTCACCTGGAATCACTCCGCCACTAGGTCACCTGGAATCACTCTGCCACTAGGTCACCTGGAATCACTCTGCCACTAGGTCACCTGGAATCACTCCGCCACTAGGTCACCTGGAATCACTCCGCCACTAGGTCACCTGGAATCACTCTGCCACTACGTCACCTGGAATCACTCTGCCACTAGGGCACCTGGAATCACTCTGCCACTAGGTCACCTGGAATCACTCCGCCACTAGGTCACCTGGAATCACTCCGCCACTAGGTCACCTGGACTCACTCTGCCACTAGGTCACCTGGAATCACTCTGCAACTAGGTCACCTGGAATCACTCTGCCACTAGGTCACTTGGAATCACTCTGCCACTAGGTCACCTGGAATCACTCTGCCACTAGGTCACCTGGAATCACTCCGCCACTAGGTCACCTGGAATCACTCCGCCACTAAGTCACCTGGAATCACTCTGCCACTACGTCACCTGGAATCACTCTGCCACTAGGTCACCTGGAATCACTCTGCCACTAGGTCACCTGGAATCACTCCGCCACTAGGTCACCTGGAATCACTCCGCCACTAGGTCACCTGGACTCACTCTGCCACTAGGTCACCTGGAATCACTCTGCCACTAGGTCACCTGGAATTAAATGTGACCGACCCCACTTGTGCTGCATTATCCTATACATCTCTATGTAAAAGTTAAGTATATAACAACTTGTATCTCTGCCAATTCTTGTTACAAAACGCAAAAGCTTTACTGTTATGTAAAGATCTACTCAACTAGATTTAAATTAATCAAGAAAATAAAAACCAACATTATGATCCCAGTTGACTTTGTGACATTCAAAATGACCTTTAAATTAAAATTAAGTGTTGTGTGGAATGTCCGGTAGTTGTGGCATTTGTCAGCGTGGTTGCGTATGTTTGCAGATTAAATCCTGTGATGACTATATTTTTTTATTTGTCTTTTGTTCAAGATCATTGATCTGTGATTAGTTTGTTAGTTCTTGTGTCCTCTTCTGTGATGACAGTCATAAGTGTCAGTAAGCAGTGCTGTTAATGTGCATGTGACGTCTGAGGCGGGTCACTGTGGCATATTAAAGTTTGCCGACACATCTTCCACCAAGGTACCTTAGTTGGCCAAGTCCTTGTTGTGTCATGCTGCTGGGTGGTGACGCTGCTACAGATGTTGATGCATGCTTGGGTGGAGTGTGTTCATCTGAAGTGTCGTTGCAGATGATGTGGGCCCGTCCTTCTTCAAGGACATACACGCCTGCCCTGTATTGACACGTTATCATATTTTCCCCACAAATAGTTTTTAAGTGTGTACAGCACAAACCTTAACAGAAACAAATGTCACATGCATAAAAGTAACTGCCACACCATAGTCCACTCTTAGGTTGACCAGTAAAGAAGACACACTATTTTGACATGCCTGCGATGCCACATCGTCATTCTGCTGTTGTCGCCTCACTTATAGAACAGTTCTCCCACATGTTGGCGATGGCATACATCAATACATCTCCACAGCAAGTATGCCGGCCCCAATGGTCTTGCTAAGAAGACCTACACATTCTAATACATTACCAATGACCATATTAACAGTTATCTTTACACTATATTTAACATCAACACCATATCGGTGGGGGTCACTCTGCCACTAGGTCACCTGGAATCACTCTGCCACTAGGTCACCTGGAATCACTCCGCCACTAGGTCACCTGGAATCACTCCGCCACTAGGTCACCTGGAATCACTCTGCCAATAGGTCACCTGGTATCACTCTGCCACTAGGTCACCTGGAATCACTCTGCCACTAGGTCACCTGTAATCACTCCGCCACTAGGTCACCTGGAATCACTCTGCCACTAGGTCACATGGAATCACTCTGCCACTAGGTCACCTGGAATCACTCTGCCACTAGGTCACCTGGAATCACTCTGCCACTAGGTCACGTGGAATCACTCTGCCACTAGGTCACCTGGAATCACTCCGCCACTAGGTCGCCTGGAATCACTCTGCCACTAGGTCACCTGGAATCACTCTGCCACTAGGTCACCTGGAATCACTCCGTCACTAGGTCACCTGGAATCACTCTGCCACTAGGTCACCTGGAATCAGGGCTTTATGCAGGACCTAATTATTGCCAGTCACACGTTTTGGTGGACACATGGATGTTAACTGTTAAGCCAGTTTACAAACTTTAAAATGTGTCTGATGACTTGAAATGTACTACAAACTCACATGTGACACCATTTACAATCACTTCTAAGGCATAACTGACAATGTGAATGGTGTCACCTATCAACCGTTCAGTCACCTAATACTCTGGGCCATTGGGGCACTATGCCCCATTCTGTCGCCAATGGTGACACCTGTCAACATGTTGACACACTAGAACATGTAACATGACCTGTCTGGGGTTCTCCAATGTACATTTGGGGACAGGAACATGTGGAGAGAAGATTGTCCAAAAAGGAAACACAAGTATGTGTATGTAACTGTACTTAGCCTGCAGGGTGAAGATTTCACTCTCAAGGTGACTGACTATAGCAAGAAATTGTCCGTGCGATACATAGTAACAACAAAGTCATGTAATGCTTCACTTTTTTGTGAGTCTGTATGTCCTCAGTCCAGGGCTTTATGCAGGATAAACATTTTGCCAGTCACAACTTTGGGTAAAAACCTAATGATACATGTCTACAATTTTTTAAAAGACCTTTTTTTTGCTATGCTATCTTATTTTATTTATATGCAATAACACAACAACAATAATATTATAATGTCTTATTTAATGACATTTTTCAATTATTACAACCAGGTTTAATAAAAAAACAAGTTACATTATGTCGCAGTGTAAATAACAAAATTACGTAAATTATATGCAGTCATTATATACAGTACTCTCAAGCAATGTTACATGTCTACAACAAATTATAAATAAATCTTCAAAAACAACCTCATTGCCGTACTCTTCATAACAAAATAATACATTCTGTAAAATCATTATAAACGAAGTACCCGGTACACAATTTTACCTTCGCAATTACTACAAAGCACATCAATAAAATAATAAGTCGATGTCGTCGGCGGTGAAGGTGTTGCCGTAACAGTTGGCGTCGGTTTTGCCGTGAAAAACTTCGTTATTGTGGTTAGTTTGTGAACCTTCGGCTTCGGAGCTGGAGGCATCGCGTGGACGATAATGTGTAATGTTTATTCGTAGCCACGTGAGTCGCTAACGATGCCTTGTTTTAAACTTGATCATTCCCGGGAGTCACTCCAGACATAAATGCCAAAAATCGAAATGTTAATAATATACAGGCATATAACACGTATATTTTATTACGTATATAAATTCCCTCACATATATGTAATTTATATGTATTTTTGACGCTTTGAAAAGTGCGCATAATCCGTATTATGATGTTTGCGTTACTAGTTAATTCATGCCCATTATTATTGACGTGTGACACCCCAACGGAATTAACCAATCACGTATGCTATTTGTGAAATGGTTGTTGGGGCATTAACGCATTGCTTTGACCCCTCTAGCAGCAAATGAAACCACATGTACGACTGCCGCTGTGAGTAGGCGCCCTACACGCATGCGTAAAATGAGCTTCTTGCGCTGCGCTACTGCTACGCCTGCATAGTGTGGTGGTAGGCATCTTTGAGCGCCGTGCTAGGAATTCACAGTACTGGAAATATTTGTTTCTGGGAGATACAGTGATGACACAGTGACACCCGTCATATAAACTGCCAGGACGGGGCCTTATCACACTGTGACAGGTTGTAACCCGTCCTCAAAAAATTTCCCCCGTCCATATTTGAAATTGCCCGTCCAAATGACGGGTGGACGGGTCTCTAGATAAAGCTATGCCTGGAATCACTCCGCCACTAGGTCACCTGGAATCACTCTGCCACTATGTCACCTGGAATCACTCTGCCACTAGGTCACCTGGAATCACTCTGCCACTAGGTCACCTGGAATCACTCTGCCACTAGGTCATCTGGAATCACTCTGCCACTAGGTCACCTGGAATCACTCCGCCACTAGGTCACCTGGAATCACTCCGCCACTAGGTCACCTGGAATCACTGCCACTAGGTCACCTGGAATCACTCTGCCACTAGGTCACCTGGAATTAAATGTGACCGACCCCACTTGTGCTGCATTATCCTATACATCTCTATGTAAAAGTTAAGTATATAACAACTTGTATTTCTGCCAATTCTTGTCACAAAACGTAAAAGCTTTACTGTTATGTAAAGATCTACTCAACTAGATTTAAATTAATCAAGAAAATAAAAACCAACATTATGATCCCAGTTGACTTTGTGACCTTCAAAATGACCTTTAAATTAAAATTAAGTGTTGTGTGGAATGTCCGGTAGTTGTGGCACTTGTCAGCGTGGTTGCTTATGTTTGCAGATTAAATCCTGTGATGTCTATATTTTTTTATTTGAGTTTTGTTCAAGATCATTGATCTGTGATTAGTTTGTTAGTTCTTGTGTCCTCTTCTGTGATGACAGTCATAAGTGTCAGTAAGCAGTGCTGTTAATGTGCATGTGACGTCTGAGGCGGGTCACTGTGGCATATTAAAGTTTGCCTACACATCTTCCACCAAGATACCTTAGTTGGCCAAGTCCTTGTTGTGTCATGCTGCTGGGTGGTGACGCTGCTACAGATGTTGATGCATGCTTGTGTGGAGTGTGTTCATCTGAAGTGTCGTTGCAGATGATGTGGGCCTGTCCTCCTTCAAGGACATACACGCCAGCCCTGTATTGACACGTTGTCATAGTTTCCCCACAAATCGTTTTTATGTTTTTACGATTAATTATGATCGTCGATTGTCAAAATAATAATCAATGAAAAGATGCGTCTTGAGTGCACACTCGTACCATGGCGCAGTTTAAGGGGTAGTTGGATCCAATGCCCTTGGAGCTGAACTGGAGAAAGAAACAAATGTCACATGCATAAAAGCAACTGCCACCCAGCAGTCCACTCTTATGTTGACCAGTAAATAAGACGCACTATGTTGACATGCCTGCGATGTCACATCATCATTCTGCTGTTGTCACCTCACTCTTGAACAATTCTCCCACATGTTGGCGATGGATCACATAGATATACCACACATCATAGCTTTTTGTAGAGACCTGTCCACCCGTCATTTGGACGGGTAAAAAGGAATATGGACGGGTAGAAATATGGGTGGACGGGTGGCAAAAGGTCTTCCAAAACCATAGATATTGCCAGTTATGCTTCAAAAGTGAGTATAAATGGTGTCACATGTGTGTTTGTAGTCCATTTCAGGTCACCAGACACATTTAATAGTTTGTAAACTGGCTTAACAGTTCACATCCATGTGTCCACCATAACATGTGACTGGCAATAATTTTATCCTACATAAAGCCCTGCCACACATACATCAATACAAGTATGCCGGCCCCAATGGTCTTGCTAAGAAGACCTATGTACTCATTCTAACACATTACCAATGACCGTATTAACAGTTCTCTTTACACTATATTTAACATCGACACCATATCGGTGGGGGTCACTCCGCCACTAGGTCACCTGGAATCACTCTGCCACTAGGTCACCTGGAATCACTCTGCCACTAGGTCACCTGGAATCACTCTGCCACTAGGTCACTTGGAATCACTCTGCCACTATGTCATCTGGAATCACTCTGCCACTAGGTCACCTGGAATCACTCCGCCACTAGGTCACCTGGAATCACTCCGCCACTAGGTCACCTGGAATCACTCTGCCACTAGGTCACCTGGAATCACTCTGCCACTAGGTCACCTGGAATCACTCTGCCACTAGGTCACCTGGAATCACTCCGCCACTAGGTCACCTGGAATCACTCTGCCACTAGGTCACCTGGAATTAAATGTGACCGACCCCACTTGTGCTGCATTATCCTATACATCTCTATGTAAAAGTTAAGTATATAACAACTTGTATCTCTGCCAATGCTTGTCACAAAACGTAAAAGCTTTACTGTTATGTAAAGATCTACTCAACTAGATTTAAATTAATCAAGAAAATAAAAACCAACATTATGATCCCAGTTGACTTTGTGACCTTCAAAATGACCTTTAAATTAAAATTAAGTGTTGTGTGGAATGTCCGGTAGTTGTGGCATTTGTCAGCGTGGTTGCGTATGTTTGCAGATTAAATCCTGTGATGACTATATTTTTTTATTTGAGTTTTGTTCAAGATCATTGATCTGTGATTAGTTTGTTAGTTCTTGTGTCCTCTTCTGTGATGACAGTCATAAGTGTCAGTAAGCAGTGCTGTTAATGTGCATGTGACGTCTGAGGCGGGTCACTGTGGCATATTAAAGTTTGCCTACACATCTTCCACCAAGGTACCTTAGTTGGCCAAGTCCTTGTTGTGTCATGCTGCTGGGTGGTGACGCTGCTACAGATGTTGATGCGTGCTTGTGTGGAGTGTGTTCATCTGAAGTGTCGTTGCAGATGATGTGGGCCTGTCCTCCTTCAAGGACATGCACGCCTGCCCTGTATTGACACGTTGTCCTAGTTTCCCCACAAATCGTTTTTATGTTTTTACGATTAATTATGATTGTCGATTGTCAAAATAATAATCAATGAAAAGATGCATCTTGAGTGCACACTCGTACCATGGTGCAGTTTAAGGGGTAGTTGGATCCAATGCCCTTGGAGCTGAACTGGAGAAAGAAACAAATGTCACATGCATAAAAGCAACTGCCACCCAGCAGTCCACTCTTATGTTGACCAGTAAAGAAGACGCACTATTTTGACATGCCTGCGATGTCACATCGTCATTCTGCTGTTGTCACCTCACTTCTTGAACAATTCTCCCACATGTTGGCGATCGATCACATAGATATACCACACATCATAGCTTTTTGTAGAGACCTGTCCACCCGTCATTTGGACGGGTAAAAAGGAATATGGACGGGTAGAAATATGAGTGGACGGGTGGCAAAAGGTCTTCCAAAACCATAGATATTGCCAGTTATGCTTCAAAAGTGAGTATAAATGGTGTCACATGTGTGTTTGTAGTCAATTTCAGGTCACCAGACACATTTAATAGTTTGTAAACTGGCTTAACAGTTCACATCCATGTGTCCACCATAACATGTGACTGGCAATAATTTTATCCTACATAAAGCCCTGCCACACATACATCAATACATCTCCACAGCAAGTATGCCGGCCCCAATGGTCTTGCTAAGAAGACCTATGTACTCATTCTAACACATTACCAATGACCGTATTAACAGTTCTCTTTACACTATATTTAACATCGACACCATATCGGTGGGGGTCACTCCGCCACTAGGTCACCTGGAATCACTCTGCCACTAGGTCACCTGGAATCACTCTGCCACTAGGTCACCTGGAATCACTCTGCCACTAGGTCACTTGGAATCACTCTGCCACTATGTCATCTGGAATCACTCTGCCACTAGGTCACCTGGAATCACTCCGCCACTAGGTCACCTGGAATCACTCCGCCACTAGGTCACCTGGAATCACTCTGCCACTAGGTCACCTGGAATCACTCTGCCACTAGGTCAACTGGAATCACTCTGCCACTAGGTCACCTGGAATCACTCCGCCACTAGGTCACCTGGAATCACTCTGCCACTAGGTCACCTGGAATTAAATGTGACCGACCCCACTTGTGCTGCATTATCCTATACATCTCTATGTAAAAGTTAAGTATATAACAACTTGTATCTCTGCAATTCTTGTCACAAAACGTAAAAGCTTTACTGTTATGTAAAGATCTACTCAACTAGATTTAAATTAATCAAGAAAATAAAAACCAACATTATGATCCCAGTTGACTTTGTGACCTTCAAAATGACCTTTAAATTAAAATTAAGTGTTGTGTGGAATGTCCGGTAGTTGTGGCATTTGTCAGCGTGGTTGCGTATGTTTGCAGATTAAATCCTGTGATGACTATATTTTTTTATTTGAGTTTTGTTCAAGATCATTGATCTGTGATTAGTTTGTTAGTTCTTGTGTCCTCTTCTGTGATGACAGTCATAAGTGTCAGTAAGCAGTGCTGTTAATGTGCATGTGACGTCTGAGGCGGGTCACTGTGGCATATTAAAGTTTGCCTACACATCTTCCACCAAGGTACCTTAGTTGGCCAAGTCCTTGTTGTGTCATGCTGCTGGGTGGTGACGCTGCTACAGATGTTGATGCGTGCTTGTGTGGAGTGTGTTCATCTGAAGTGTCGTTGCAGATGATGTGGGCCTGTCCTCCTTCAAGGACATGCACGCCTGCCCTGTATTGACACGTTGTCCTAGTTTCCCCACAAATCGTTTTTATGTTTTTACGATTAATTATGATTGTCGATTGTCAAAATAATAATCAATGAAAAGATGCGTCTTGAGTGCACACTCGTACCATGGTGCAGTTTAAGGGGTAGTTGGATCCAATGCCCTTGGAGCTGAACTGGAGAAAGAAACAAATGTCACATGCATAAAAGCAACTGCCACCCAGCAGTCCACTCTTATGTTGACCAGTAAAGAAGACGCACTATTTTGACATGCCTGCGATGTCACATCGTCATTCTGCTGTTGTCACCTCACTTCTTGAACAATTCTCCCACATGTTGGCGATCGATCACATAGATATACCACACATCATAGCTTTATGTAGAGACCTGTCCACCCGTCATTTGGACGGGTAAAAAGGAATATGGACGGGTAGAAATATGGGTGGACGGGTGGCAAAAGGTCTTCCAAAACCATAGATATTGCCAGTTATGCTTCAAAAGTGAGTATAAATGGTGTCACATGTGTGTTTGTAGTCCATTTCAGGTCACCAGACACATTTAATAGTTTGTAAACTGGCTTAACAGTTCACATCCATGTGTCCACCATAACATGTGACTGGCAATAATTTTATCCTACATAAAGCCCTAACACACATACATCAATACATCTCCACAGCAAGTATGCCGGCCCCAATGGTCTTGCTAAGAAGACCTATGTACACATTCTAACACATTACCAATGACCGTATTAACAGTTCTCTTTACACTATATTTAACATCGACACCATATCGGTGGGGGTCACTCCGCCACTAGGTCACCTGGAATCACTCTCACCTGGAATCACTCTGCCACTAGGTCACCTGGAATCACTCTGCCACTAGGTCACCTGGAATCACTCTGCCACTAGGTCACTTGGAATCACTCTGCCACTATGTCATCTGGAATCACTCTGCCACTAGGTCACCTGGAATCACTCTGCCACTAGGTCACCTGGAATCACTCCGCCACTAGGTCACCTGGAATCACTCTGCCACTAGGTCACCTGGAATCACTCTGCCACTAGGTCACTTGGAATCACTCTGCCACTAGGTCACCTGGAATCACTGCCACTAGGTCACCTGGAATCACTCTGCCACTAGGTCACCTGGAATTAAATGTGACCGACCCCACTTGTGCTACATTATCCTATACTTGTCTATGTAAAAGTTAAGTATATAACAACTTGTATCTCTGCCAATTCTTGTCACAAAACGTAAAAGCTTTACTGTTATGTAAAGATCTACTCAACTAGATTTAAATTAATCAAGAAAATAAAAACCAACATTATGATCCCAGTTGACTTTGTGACCTTCAAAATGACCTTTAAATTAAAATTAAGTGTTGTGTGGAATGTCCGGTAGTTGTGGCATTTGTCAGCGTGGTTGCGTATGTTTGCAGATTAAATCCTGTGATGACTATATTTTTTTATTTGAGTTTTGTTCAAGATCATTGATCTGTGATTAGTTTGTTAGTTCTTGTGTCCTCTTCTGTGATGACAGTCATAAGTGTCAGTAAGCAGTGCTGTTAATGTGCATGTGACGTCTGAGGCGGGTCACTGTGGCATATTAAAGTTTGCCTACACATCTTCCACCAAGGTACCTTAGTTGGCCAAGTCCTTGTTGTGTCATGCTGCTGGGTGGTGACGCTGCTACAGATGTTGATGCATGCTTGGGTGGAGTGTGTTCATCTGAAGTGTCGTTGCAGATGATGTGGGCCTGTCCTCCTTCAAGGACATACACGCCTGCCCTGTATTGACACGTTGTCATAGTTTCCCCACAAATCGTTTTTATGTTTTTACGATTAATTATGATTGTCGATTGTCAAAATAATAATCAATGAAAAGATGCGTCTTGAGTGCACACTCGTACCATGGTGCAGTTTAAGGGGTAGTTGGATCCAATGCCCTTGGAGCTGAACTGGAGAAAGAAACAAATGTCACATGCATAAAAGCAACTGCCACCCAGCAGTCCACTCTTATGTTGACCAGTAAATAAGACGCACTATGTTGACATGCCTGCGATGTCACATCATCATTCTGCTGTTGTCACCTCACTCTTGAACAATTCTCCCACATGTTGGCGATGGATCACATAGATATACCACACATCATAGCTTTTTGTAGAGACCTGTCCACCCGTCATTTGGACGGGTAAAAAGGAATATGGACGGGTAGAAATATGGGTGGACGGGTGGCAAAAGGTCTTCCAAAACCATAGATATTGCCAGTTATGCTTCAAAAGTGAGTATAAATGGTGTCACATGTGTGTTTGTAGTCCATTTCAGGTCACCAGACACATTTAATAGTTTGTAAACTGGCTTAACAGTTCACATCCATGTGTCCACCATAACATGTGACTGGCAATAATTTTATCCTACATAAAGCCCTAACACACATACATCAATACATCTCCACAGCAAGTATGCCGGCCCCAATGGTCTTGCTAAGAAGACCTATGTACACATTCTAACACATTACCAATGACCGTATTAACAGTTCTCTTTACACTATATTTAACATCGACACCATATCGGTGGGGGTCACTCCGCCACTAGGTCACCTGGAATCACTCTGCCACTAGGTCACCTGGAATCACTCTGCCACTAGGTCACCTGGAATCACTCTGCCACTAGGTCACCTGGAATCACTCTGCCACTAGGTCACCTGGAATCACTCTGCCACTAGGTCACTTGGAATCACTCTGCCACTATGTCATCTGGAATCACTCTGCCACTAGGTCACCTGGAATCACTCCGCCACTAGGTCACCTGGAATCACTCCGCCACTAGGTCACCTGGAATCACTCTGCCACTAGGTCACCTGGAATCACTCTGCCACTAGGTCACCTGGAATCACTCCGCCACTAGGTCACCTGGAATCACTCTGCCACTAGGTCACCTGGAATTAAATGTGACCGACCCCACTTGTGCTACATTATCCTATACTTGTCTATGTAAAAGTTAAGTATATAACAACTTGTATCTCTGCCAATTCTTGTCACAAAACGTAAAAGCTTTACTGTTATGTAAAGATCTACTCAACTAGATTTAAATTAATCAAGAAAATAAAAACCAACATTATGATCCCAGTTGACTTTGTGACCTTCAAAATGACCTTTAAATTAAAATTAAGTGTTGTGTCGAATGTCCGGTAGTTGTGGCATTTGTCAGCGTGGTTGCGTATGTTTGCAGATTAAATCCTGTGATGACTATATTTTTTTATTTGAGTTTTGTTCAAGATCATTGATCTGTGATTAGTTTGTTAGTTCTTGTGTCCTCTTCTGTGATGACAGTCATAAGTGTCAGTAAGCAGTGCTGTTAATGTGCATGTGACGTCTGAGGCGGGTCACTGTGGCATATTAAAGTTTGCCTACACATCTTCCACCAAGGTACCTTAGTTGGCCAAGTCCTTGTTGTGTCATGCTGCTGGGTGGTGACGCTGCTACAGATGTTGATGCGTGCTTGTGTGGAGTGTGTTCATCTGAAGTGTCGTTGCAGATGATGTGGGCCTGTCCTCCTTCAAGGACATACACGCCTGCCCTGTATTGACACGTTGTCATAGTTTCCCCACAAATCGTTTTTATGTTTTTACGATTAATTATGATTGTTGATTGTCAAAATAATAATCAATGGAAAGATGCGTCTTGAGTGCACACTCGTACCATGGTGCAGTTTAAGGGGTAGTTGAATCCAATGCCCTTGGAGCTGAACTGGAGAAAGAAACAAATGTCACATGCATAAAAGCAACTGCCACCCAGCAGTCCACTCTTATGTTGACCAGTAAAGAAGACGCACTATTTTGACATGCCTGCGATGTCACATCGTCATTCTGCTGTTGTCACCTCACTTCTTGAACAATTCTCCCACATGTTGGCGATCGATCACATAGATATACCACACATCATAGCTTTATGTAGAGACCTGTCCACCCGTCATTTGGACGGGTAAAAAGGAATATGGATGGGTAGAAATATGGGTGGACGGGTGGCAAAAGGTCTTCCAAAACCATAGATATTGCCAGTTATGCTTCAAAAGTGAGTATAAATGGTGTCACATGTGTGTTTGTAGTCCATTTCAGGTCACCAGACACATTTAATAGTTTGTAAACTGGCTTAACAGTTCACATCCATGTGTCCACCATAACATGTGACTGGCAATAATTTTATCCTACATAAAGCCCTAACACACATACATCAATACATCTCCACAGCAAGTATGCCGGCCCCAATGGTCTTGCTAAGAAGACCTATGTACACATTCTAACACATTACCAATGACCGTATTAACAGCTCTTTACACTATATTTAACATCAACACCATATCGGTGGGGGTCACTCCGCCACTAGGTCACCTGGAATCACTCTGCCACTAGGTCACCTGGAATCACTCTGCCACTAGGTCACCTGGAATCACTCTGCCACTAGGTCACTTGGAATCACTCTGCCACTATGTCATCTGGAATCACTCTGCCACTAGGTCACCTGGAATCACTCTGCCACTAGGTCACCTGGAATCACTCCGCCACTAGGTCACCTGGAATCACTCTGCCACTAGGTCACCTGGAATCACTCTGCCACTAGGTCACCTGGAATCACTCCGCCACTAGGTCACCTGGAATCACTGCCACTAGGTCACCTGGAATCACTCTGCCACTAGGTCACCTGGAATTAAATGTGACCGACCCCACTTGTGCTGCATTATCCTATACATCTCTATGTAAAAGTTAAGTATATAACAACTTGTATTTCTGACAATTCTTGTCACAAAACGTAAAAGCTTTACTGTTATGTAAAGATCTACTCAACTAGATTTAAATTAATCAAGAAAATAAAAACCAACATTATGATCCCAGTTGACTTTGTGACCTTCAAAATGACCTTTAAATTAAAATTAAGTGTTGTGTGGAATGTCCGGTAGTTGTGGCATTTGTCAGCGTGGTTGCTTATGTTTGCAGATTAAATCCTGTGATGACTATATTTTTTTATTTGAGTTTTGTTCAAGATCATTGATCTGTGATTAGTTTGTTAGTTCGTGTGTCCTCTTCTGTGATGACAGTCATAAGTGTCAGTAAGCAGTGCTGTTAATGTGCATGTGACGTCTGAGGCGGGTCACTGTGGCATATTAAAGTTTGCCTACACATCTTCCACCAAGATACCTTAGTTGGCCAAGTCCTTGTTGTGTCATGCTGCTGGGTGGTGACGCTGCTACAGATGTTGATGCATGCTTGTGTGGAGTGTGTTCATCTGAAGTGTCGTTGCAGATGATGTGGGCCTGTCCTCCTTCAAGGACATACACGCCAGCCCTGTATTGACACGTTGTCATAGTTTCCCCACAAATCGTTTTTATGTTTTTACGATTAATTATGATCGTCGATTGTCAAAATAATAATCAATGAAAAGATGCGTCTTGAGTGCACACTCGTACCATGGCGCAGTTTAAGGGGTAGTTGGATCCAATGCCCTTGGAGCTGAACTGGAGAAAGAAACAAATGTCACATGCATAAAAGCAACTGCCACCCAGCAGTCCACTCTTATGTTGACCAGTAAATAAGACGCACTATGTTGACATGCCTGCGATGTCACATCATCATTCTGCTGTTGTCACCTCACTCTTGAACAATTCTCCCACATGTTGGCGATCGATCACATAGATATACCACACATCATAGCTTTATGTAGAGACCTGTCCACCCGTCATTTGGACGGGTAAAAAGGAATATGGATGGGTAGAAATATGGGTGGACGGGTGGCAAAAGGTCTTCCAAAACCATAGATATTGCCAGTTATGCTTCAAAAGTGAGTATAAATGGTGTCACATGTGTGCTTGTAGTCCATTTCAGGTCACCAGACACATTTAATAGTTTGTAAACTGGCTTAACAGTTCACATCCATGTGTCCACCATAACATGTGACTGGCAATAATTTTATCCTACATAAAACCCTAACACACATACATCAATACATCTCCACAGCAAGTATGCCGGCCCCAATGGTCTTGCTAAGAAGACCTATGTACACATTCTAACACATTACCAATGACCGTATTAACAGCTCTTTACACTATATTTAACATCGACACCATATCGGTGGGGGTCACTCCGCCACTAGGTCACCTGGAATCACTCTGCCACTAGGTCACCTGGAATCACTCTGCCACTAGGTCACCTGGAATCACTCTGCCACTAGGTCACTTGGAATCACTCTGCCACTATGTCATCTGGAATCACTCCGCCACTAGGTCACCTGGAATCACTCTGCCACTAGGTCACCTGGAATCACTCTGCCACTAGGTCACTTGGAATCACTCTGCCACTAGGTCACCTGGAATCACTGCCACTAGGTCACCTGGAATCACTCTGCCACTAGGTCACCTGGAATTAAATGTGACCGACCCCACTTGTGCTACATTATCCTATACTTGTCTATGTAAAAGTTAAGTATATAACAACTTGTATCTCTGCCAATTCTTGTCACAAAACGTAAAAGCTTTACTGTTATGTAAAGATCTACTCAACTAGATTTAAATTAATCAAGAAAATAAAAACCAACATTATGATCCCAGTTGACTTTGTGACCTTCAAAATGACCTTTAAATTAAAATTAAGTGTTGTGTGGAATGTCCGGTAGTTGTGGCATTTGTCAGCGTGGTTGCGTATGTTTGCAGATTAAATCCTGTGATGACTATATTTTTTTATTTGAGTTTTGTTCAAGATCATTGATCTGTGATTAGTTTGTTAGTTCTTGTGTCCTCTTCTGTGATGACAGTCATAAGTGTCAGTAAGCAGTGCTGTTAATGTGCATGTGACGTCTGAGGCGGGTCACTGTGGCATATTAAAGTTTGCCTACACATCTTCCACCAAGGTACCTTAGTTGGCCAAGTCCTTGTTGTGTCATGCTGCTGGGTGGTGACGCTGCTACAGATGTTGATGCGTGCTTGTGTGGAGTGTGTTCATCTGAAGTGTCGTTGCAGATGATGTGGGCCTGTCCTCCTTCAAGGACATACACGCCTGCCCTGTATTGACACGTTGTCATAGTTTCCCCACAAATCGTTTTTATGTTTTTACGATTAATTATGATTGTTGATTGTCAAAATAATAATCAATGAAAAGATGCGTCTTGAGTGCACACTCGTACCATGGTGCAGTTTAAGGGGTAGTTGAATCCAATGCCCTTGGAGCTGAACTGGAGAAAGAAACAAATGTCACATGCATAAAAGCAACTGCCAACCAGCAGTCCACTCTTATGTTGTCCAGTAAAGAAGACGCACTATTTTGACATGCCTGCGATGTCACATCGTCATTCTGCTGTTGTCACCTCACTTCTTGAACAATTCTCCCACATGTTGGCGATCGATCACATAGATATACCACACATCATAGCTTTATGTAGAGACCTGTCCACCCGTCATTTGGACGGGTAAAAAGGAATATGGATGGGTAGAAATATGGGTGGACGGGTGGCAAAAGGTCTCCCAAAACCATAGATATTGCCAGTTATGCTTCAAAAGTGAGTATAAATGGTGTCACATGTGTGTTTGTAGTCCATTTCAGGTCACCAGACACATTTAATAGTTTGTAAACTGGCTTAACAGT
The DNA here is from genome assembly GCA_964035775.1 of Osedax frankpressi. Taxonomy (NCBI): domain Eukaryota; kingdom Metazoa; phylum Annelida; class Polychaeta; order Sabellida; family Siboglinidae; genus Osedax; species Osedax frankpressi. Next base: position 7,990 of record CAXIVS010000447.1, on the reverse strand, counting down.
TCACATCCATGTGTCCACCATAACATGTGACTGGCAATAATTTTATCCTACATAAAGCCCTAACACACATACATCAATACATCTCCACAGCAAGTATGCCGGCCCCAATGGTCTTGCTAAGAAGACCTATGTACACATTCTAACACATTACCAATGACCGTATTAACAGCTCTTTACACTATATTTAACATCAACACCATATCGGTGGGGGTCACTCCGCCACTAGGTCACCTGGAATCACTCTGCCACTAGGTCACCTGGAATCACTCTGCCACTAGGTCACCTGGAATCACTCTGCCACTAGGTCACTTGGAATCACTCTGCCACTATGTCATCTGGAATCACTCTGCCACTAGGTCACCTGGAATCACTCTGCCACTAGGTCACCTGGAATCACTCCGCCACTAGGTCACCTGGAATCACTCTGCCACTAGGTCACCTGGAATCACTCTGCCACTAGGTCACCTGGAATCACTCCGCCACTAGGTCACCTGGAATCACTGCCACTAGGTCACCTGGAATCACTCTGCCACTAGGTCACCTGGAATTAAATGTGACCGACCCCACTTGTGCTGCATTATCCTATACATCTCTATGTAAAAGTTAAGTATATAACAACTTGTATTTCTGCCAATTCTTGTCACAAAACGTAAAAGCTTTACTGTTATGTAAAGATCTACTCAACTAGATTTAAATTAATCAAGAAAATAAAAACCAACATTATGATCCCAGTTGACTTTGTGACCTTCAAAATGACCTTTAAATTAAAATTAAGTGTTGTGTGGAATGTCCGGTAGTTGTGGCATTTGTCAGCGTGGTTGCTTATGTTTGCAGATTAAATCCTGTGATGACTATATTTTTTTATTTGAGTTTTGTTCAAGATCATTGATCTGTGATTAGTTTGTTAGTTCGTGTGTCCTCTTCTGTGATGACAGTCATAAGTGTCAGTAAGCAGTGCTGTTAATGTGCATGTGACGTCTGAGGCGGGTCACTGTGGCATATTAAAGTTTGCCTACACATCTTCCACCAAGATACCTTAGTTGGCCAAGTCCTTGTTGTGTCATGCTGCTGGGTGGTGACGCTGCTACAGATGTTGATGCATGCTTGTGTGGAGTGTGTTCATCTGAAGTGTCGTTGCAGATGATGTGGGCCTGTCCTCCTTCAAGGACATACACGCCAGCCCTGTATTGACACGTTGTCATAGTTTCCCCACAAATCGTTTTTATGTTTTTACGATTAATTATGATCGTCGATTGTCAAAATAATAATCAATGAAAAGATGCGTCTTGAGTGCACACTCGTACCATGGCGCAGTTTAAGGGGTAGTTGGATCCAATGCCCTTGGAGCTGAACTGGAGAAAGAAACAAATGTCACATGCATAAAAGCAACTGCCACCCAGCAGTCCACTCTTATGTTGACCAGTAAATAAGACGCACTATGTTGACATGCCTGCGATGTCACATCATCATTCTGCTGTTGTCACCTCACTCTTGAACAATTCTCCCACATGTTGGCGATCGATCACATAGATATACCACACATCATAGCTTTATGTAGAGACCTGTCCACCCGTCATTTGGACGGGTAAAAAGGAATATGGATGGGTAGAAATATGGGTGGACGGGTGGCAAAAGGTCTTCCAAAACCATAGATATTGCCAGTTATGCTTCAAAAGTGAGTATAAATGGTGTCACATGTGTGCTTGTAGTCCATTTCAGGTCACCAGACACATTTAATAGTTTGTAAACTGGCTTAACAGTTCACATCCATGTGTCCACCATAACATGTGACTGGCAATAATTTTATCCTACATAAAGCCCTAACACACATACATCAATACATCTCCACAGCAAGTATGCCGGCCCCAATGGTCTTGCTAAGAAGACCTATGTACACATTCTAACACATTACCAATGACCGTATTAACAGCTCTTTACACTATATTTAACATCGACACCATATCGGTGGGGGTCACTCCGCCACTAGGTCACCTGGAATCACTCTGCCACTAGGTCACCTGGAATCACTCTGCCACTAGGTCACCTGGAATCACTCTGCCACTAGGTCACTTGGAATCACTCTGCCACTATGTCATCTGGAATCACTCTGCCACTAGGTCACCTGGAATCACTCTGCCACTAGGTCACCTGGAATCACTCCGCCACTAGGTCACCTGGAATCACTCTGCCACTAGGTCACCTGGAATCACTCTGCCACTAGGTCACTTGGAATCACTCTGCCACTAGGTCACCTGGAATCACTGCCACTAGGTCACCTGGAATCACTCTGCCACTAGGTCACCTGGAATTAAATGTGACCGACCCCACTTGTGCTACATTATCCTATACTTGTCTATGTAAAAGTTAAGTATATAACAACTTGTATCTCTGCCAATTCTTGTCACAAAACGTAAAAGCTTTACTGTTATGTAAAGATCTACTCAACTAGATTTAAATTAATCAAGAAAATAAAAACCAACATTATGATCCCAGTTGACTTTGTGACCTTCAAAATGACCTTTAAATTAAAATTAAGTGTTGTGTGGAATGTCCGGTAGTTGTGGCATTTGTCAGCGTGGTTGCGTATGTTTGCAGATTAAATCCTGTGATGACTATATTTTTTTATTTGAGTTTTGTTCAAGATCATTGATCTGTGATTAGTTTGTTAGTTCTTGTGTCCTCTTCTGTGATGACAGTCATAAGTGTCAGTAAGCAGTGCTGTTAATGTGCATGTGACGTCTGAGGCGGGTCACTGTGGCATATTAAAGTTTGCCTACACATCTTCCACCAAGGTACCTTAGTTGGCCAAGTCCTTGTTGTGTCATGCTGCTGGGTGGTGACGCTGCTACAGATGTTGATGCATGCTTGGGTGGAGTGTGTTCATCTGAAGTGTCGTTGCAGATGATGTGGGCCTGTCCTCCTTCAAGGACATACACGCCTGCCCTGTATTGACACGTTGTCATAGTTTCCCCACAAATCGTTTTTATGTTTTTACGATTAATTATGATTGTCGATTGTCAAAATAATAATCAATGAAAAGATGCGTCTTGAGTGCACACTCGTACCATGGTGCAGTTTAAGGGGTAGTTGGATCCAATGCCCTTGGAGCTGAACTGGAGAAAGAAACAAATGTCACATGCATAAAAGCAACTGCCACCCAGCAGTCCACTCTTATGTTGACCAGTAAATAAGACGCACTATGTTGACATGCCTGCGATGTCACATCATCATTCTGCTGTTGTCACCTCACTCTTGAACAATTCTCCCACATGTTGGCGATGGATCACATAGATATACCACACATCATAGCTTTTTGTAGAGACCTGTCCACCCGTCATTTGGACGGGTAAAAAGGAATATGGACGGGTAGAAATATGGGTGGACGGGTGGCAAAAGGTCTTCCAAAACCATAGATATTGCCAGTTATGCTTCAAAAGTGAGTATAAATGGTGTCACATGTGTGTTTGTAGTCCATTTCAGGTCACCAGACACATTTAATAGTTTGTAAACTGGCTTAACAGTTCACATCCATGTGTCCACCATAACATGTGACTGGCAATAATTTTATCCTACATAAAGCCCTAACACACATACATCAATACATCTCCACAGCAAGTATGCCGGCCCCAATGGTCTTGCTAAGAAGACCTATGTACACATTCTAACACATTACCAATGACCGTATTAACAGTTCTCTTTACACTATATTTAACATCGACACCATATCGGTGGGGGTCACTCCGCCACTAGGTCACCTGGAATCACTCTGCCACTAGGTCACCTGGAATCACTCTGCCACTAGGTCACCTGGAATCACTCTGCCACTAGGTCACCTGGAATCACTCTGCCACTAGGTCACTTGGAATCACTCTGCCACTATGTCATCTGGAATCACTCTGCCACTAGGTCACCTGGAATCACTCCGCCACTAGGTCACCTGGAATCACTCCGCCACTAGGTCACCTGGAATCACTCTGCCACTAGGTCACCTGGAATCACTCTGCCACTAGGTCACCTGGAATCACTCCGCCACTAGGTCACCTGGAATCACTCTGCCACTAGGTCACCTGGAATTAAATGTGACCGACCCCACTTGTGCTACATTATCCTATACTTGTCTATGTAAAAGTTAAGTATATAACAACTTGTATCTCTGCCAATTCTTGTCACAAAACGTAAAAGCTTTACTGTTATGTAAAGATCTACTCAACTAGATTTAAATTAATCAAGAAAATAAAAACCAACATTATGATCCCAGTTGACTTTGTGACCTTCAAAATGACCTTTAAATTAAAATTAAGTGTTGTGTGGAATGTCCGGTAGTTGTGGCATTTGTCAGCGTGGTTGCGTATGTTTGCAGATTAAATCCTGTGATGACTATATTTTTTTATTTGAGTTTTGTTCAAGATCATTGATCTGTGATTAGTTTGTTAGTTCTTGTGTCCTCTTCTGTGATGACAGTCATAAGTGTCAGTAAGCAGTGCTGTTAATGTGCATGTGACGTCTGAGGCGGGTCACTGTGGCATATTAAAGTTTGCCTACACATCTTCCACCAAGGTACCTTAGTTGGCCAAGTCCTTGTTGTGTCATGCTGCTGGGTGGTGACGCTGCTACAGATGTTGATGCATGCTTGGGTGGAGTGTGTTCATCTGAAGTGTCGTTGCAGATGATGTGGGCCTGTCCTCCTTCAAGGACATACACGCCTGCCCTGTATTGACACGTTGTCATAGTTTCCCCACAAATCGTTTTTATGTTTTTACGATTAATTATGATTGTCGATTGTCAAAATAATAATCAATGAAAAGATGCGTCTTGAGTGCACACTCGTACCATGGTGCAGTTTAAGGGGTAGTTGGATCCAATGCCCTTGGAGCTGAACTGGAGAAAGAAACAAATGTCACATGCATAAAAGCAACTGCCACCCAGCAGTCCACTCTTATGTTGACCAGTAAAGAAGACGCACTATTTTGACATGCCTGCGATGTCACATCGTCATTCTGCTGTTGTCACCTCACTTCTTGAACAATTCTCCCACATGTTGGCGATCGATCACATAGATATACCGCACATCATAGCTTTATGTAGAGACCTGTCCACCCGTCATTTGGACGGGTAAAAAGGAATATGGACGGGTAGAAATATGGGTGGATGGGTGGCAAAAGGTCTTCCAAAACCATAGATATTGCCAGTTATGCTTCAAAAGTGAGTATAAATGGTGTCACATGTGTGTTTGTAGTCCATTTCAGGTCACCAGACACATTTAATAGTTTGTAAACTGGCTTAACAGTTCACATCCATGTGTCCACCATAACATGTGACTGGCAATAATTTTATCCTACATAAAGCCCTAACACACATACATCAATACATCTCCACAGCAAGTATGCCGGCCCCAATGGTCTTGCTAAGAAGACCTATGTACACATTCTAACACATTACCAATGACCGTATTAACAGTTCTCTTTACACTATATTTAACATCGACACCATATCGGTGGGGGTCACTCCGCCACTAGGTCACCTGGAATCACTCTGCCACTAGGTCACCTGGAATCACTCTGCCACTAGGTCACCTGGAATCACTCTGCCACTAGGTCACCTGGAATCACTCTGCCACTAGGTCACCTGGAATCACTCTGCCACTAGGTCACTTGGAATCACTCTGCCACTATGTCATCTGGAATCACTCTGCCACTAGGTCACCTGGAATCACTCCGCCACTAGGTCACCTGGAATCACTCCGCCACTAGGTCACCTGGAATCACTCTGCCACTAGGTCACCTGGAATCACTCTGCCACTAGGTCACCTGGAATCACTCCGCCACTAGGTCACCTGGAATCACTCTGCCACTAGGTCACCTGGAATTAAATGTGACCGACCCCACTTGTGCTACATTATCCTATACTTGTCTATGTAAAAGTTAAGTATATAACAACTTGTATCTCTGCCAATTCTTGTCACAAAACGTAAAAGCTTTACTGTTATGTAAAGATCTACTCAACTAGATTTAAATTAATCAAGAAAATAAAAGCCAACATTATGATCCCAGTTGACTTTGTGACCTTCAAAATGACCTTTAAATTAAAATTAAGTGTTGTGTGGAATGTCCGGTAGTTGTGGCATTTGTCAGCGTGGTTGCGTATGTTTGCAGATTAAATCCTGTGATGACTATATTTTTTTATTTGAGTTTTGTTCAAGATCATTGATCTGTGATTAGTTTGTTAGTTCTTGTGTCCTCTTCTGTGATGACAGTCATAAGTGTCAGTAAGCAGTGCTGTTAATGTGCATGTGACGTCTGAGGCGGGTCACTGTGGCATATTAAAGTTTGCCTACACATCTTCCACCAAGGTACCTTAGTTGGCCAAGTCCTTGTTGTGTCATGCTGCTGGGTGGTGACGCTGCTACAGATGTTGATGCATGCTTGGGTGGAGTGTGTTCATCTGAAGTGTCGTTGCAGATGATGTGGGCCTGTCCTCCTTCAAGGACATACACGCCTGCCCTGTATTGACACGTTGTCATAGTTTCCCCACAAATCGTTTTTATGTTTTTACGATTAATTATGATTGTCGATTGTCAAAATAATAATCAATGAAAAGATGCGTCTTGAGTGCACACTCGTACCATGGTGCAGTTTAAGGGGTAGTTGGATCCAATGCCCTTGGAGCTGAACTGGAGAAAGAAACAAATGTCACATGCATAAAAGCAACTGCCACCCAGCAGTCCACTCTTATGTTGACCAGTAAAGAAGACGCACTATTTTGACATGCCTGCGATGTCACATCGTCATTCTGCTGTTGTCACCTCACTTCTTGAACAATTCTCCCACATGTTGGCGATCGATCACATAGATATACCACACATCATAGCTTTATGTAGAGACCTGTCCACCCGTCATTTGGACGGGTAAAAAGGAATATGGACGGGTAGAAATATGGGTGGATGGGTGGCAAAAGGTCTTCCAAAACCATAGATATTGCCAGTTATGCTTCAAAAGTGAGTATAAATGGTGTCACATGTGTGTTTGTAGTCCATTTCAGGTCACCAGACACATTTAATAGTTTGTAAACTGGCTTAACAGTTCACATCCATGTGTCCACCATAACATGTGACTGGCAATAATTTTATCCTACATAAAGCCCTAACACACATACATCAATACATCTCCACAGCAAGTATGCCGGCCCCAATGGTCTTGCTAAGAAGACCTATGTACACATTCTAACACATTACCAATGACCGTATTAACAGTTCTCTTTACACTATATTTAACATCGACACCATATCGGTGGGGGTCACTCCGCCACTAGGTCACCTGGAATCACTCTGCCACTAGGTCACTTGGAATCACTCTGCCACTATGTCATCTGGAATCACTCTGCCACTAGGTCACCTGGAATCACTCCGCCACTAGGTCACCTGGAATCACTCCGCCACTAGGTCACCTGGAATCACTCTGCCACTAGGTCACCTGGAATCACTCTGCCACTAGGTCACCTGGAATCACTCCGCCACTAGGTCACCTGGAATCACTCTGCCACTAGGTCACCTGGAATTAAATGTGACCGACCCCACTTGTGCTACATTATCCTATACTTGTCTATGTAAAAGTTAAGTATATAACAACTTGTATCTCTGCCAATTCTTGTCACAAAACGTAAAAGCTTTACTGTTATGTAAAGATCTACTCAACTAGATTTAAATTAATCAAGAAAATAAAAACCAACATTATGATCCCAGTTGACTTTGTGACCTTCAAAATGACCTTTAAATTAAAATTAAGTGTTGTGTGGAATGTCCGGTAGTTGTGGCATTTGTCAGCGTGGTTGCGTATGTTTGCAGATTAAATCCTGTGATGACTATATTTTTTTATTTGAGTTTGTTCAAGATCATTGATCTGTGATTAGTTTGTTAGTTCTTGTGTCCTCTTCTGTGATGACAGTCATAAGTGTCAGTAAGCAGTGCTGTTAATGTGCATGTGACGTCTGAGGC
>CAXIVS010000446.1:0-18893 GCA_964035775.1 Osedax frankpressi | reverse complement strand
ACAAATAAAGCACAGTGAACTGTTTTAACAAAACATTTTGTCATTGAATATTTGGTATTTTGTCATTGAAATATTTGGCCTTTGTCACTGAAATATTTGGTTGGTACATAATTCATATGCGCACGAACAGAAATAGATAACTGAATATTTCAGTATTTAGGTGAAACATTTGGTCGCTGTAATATATAAATATATATAATTACAAAGACAGTTGGAACTTACAGTTGCGTAACATTAACAGCCAATGACCGACTATTTCAGTAGGCTGGCTAGGAAACGTTCAAGTGACATAATATGACACTTACAGCGCGCCATGTCCTCAAGTGAAAACTTATAATATATTTTAAGACCAAATGTTTTACTATAATGTATATCAATAAAAACAGTTTGGTATCTCACACCAGGACATGCAGAGAGCACGGCAGTATAGTCGTTCGAGAGGCTGCGCACAGATCGTACCCCCCTCAAGGCTGCACAGTGACGAGCATATCTGCGTGGAATCCAGCCTGACCTAAAAACCATTCAAATATCACTACATAATAGTTTGTTTGATACTTAACTCCGATTTTATAACATCACGTTTGTTTACACACACAAATCTGTAATATTATTATAATAACCCAGCTAACAAAATCAGGTTACCAGAACGTTAGCAGAACGTTATTTCTATATACGATAACGTTAGCCGGAAACGTTCTCCTAGCGTTTTTTGTTTTGCTTTCGAAAGTTTTTTTTACATTCCCTTAACATTCCATATGGAAATATTACTGCATAACCTAATTATAACATTCTGCTAACGTTACGGGAACGTTGCGTGTTTGCTGGGAAGTAACCTACTCCGGTTCCTGGAATATCAGCGTATCATGGAGGTCGTTGAGCAAAACTTACCTAACCTGTAAACACATAAAATGGAATTTGTCATACAAAATTTGACTTATTAATCACTCTGTTAGCAATAAATCGCCCTGACACTCGGTCAGGTTAGTGAACAAATAAGAGTAAGACAGGGTTGTGGGTGAACTTGTAGATCTGCATTGTTTTAATGTTATTCAATAACCACATGTTCAAATAATCACCATACATAGTATACATGTGCAAGTATACAGACAATCGCCACATAACAATGCAAACTCCCTGATCTACAAGTCAGACTAAACCTACTAACTATCTGCAGTCTACCTACTAACTAACATCTACACAATACATTAATTATACAATAATAGAACTACAAACATACGTAAAATTATACAATAATAGAACTACAAACATAAGTAAAATTATACAATAATCGAACTACAAACATAAGTAAAACAGGCAATAAAGGGAGGGTGGGTGGGAGCTTAACATTACGCGGGTAAAATACTAACACCGCTTTCAATGTATATCGATTATAACTGAGTAGAGCTGCTGCTGAAACAAGTGAGGCTGATTTGCCGCCAAACACCAGTTTAAATAGAACCGTGGGCCGATTGGGAAATACCAAACCAGATTGCGAAACACCAAAACAGGAAACCACAATATAAACAGAGCCGTGCCAGACACAGACATTGACTGATGACCCTGGCTTTGCATGACTGGGCCATAATTAAGATTCTGAGTAGCCTGGTGAATAACAAAATACATAGAAATGCCAAAGAAACCACGTTTCCACCACCCGTGATTAATACATAATTAAAAATATTTTAATTCTCACGTAAAATTACAGAACAAATGTAAAATGTTACCACATGCTATTAAACATTTAAAAGTAAACATTTGCTCAAACATACTGTTAACTAACAAGCTTTTATCAAAACTACTACCCAATATATGTCTAGTACTACTTTATGAATAATTTTCACATAAGAATTATACTTATCAATCAATATTTCCTCGTTTTTTAACCTTTATGCACCACAAATTTCAACCGTCTATATTTAGATGTTCAACTTTTAAAATAATCTGTGTATAGGTCATCTAAATGATTACACATACCTTTTAAACAAAGCGTCTTTGCTGATCGTAGCACACTGGTACATTAAACAGCGAAAGTATCGAAACGAACTGTATGGCGGCTCGCACTCACCAGTGTAGTAGACTCTCCCGTCGACGACGAAAGAAAACTCGGCAAACAGCACAAGTTGAAGGATGAAAATATTGACCAACATTGCGACAACCTGAGACAAGAGCACCACACGAATATTACGCTGTACTAGAAATATAGTTATGGTCACCATGATTACAGTGAAACCAAACTGGGCCCATGGAAGTGGACACAATGACACCGTCAAAACTTATTCAACAAGATAATAAGCGGGAATTTGGTCATTGTAATGATTAGTAAACATCTCCTTTCGCGGTTGTGAGAAGGCACAACATCGTCACATAACACCCGTTGTATGTTAAACATAACGAAGAACGAGAAGAATGTGAAATCCATGGTATCGATAGGCCCTACTTAGTTGATAGTGATGTTACCGAATTGTCATTATAATATTCCTATTACCATACTACTGACTTGACGTTAATATAATCATTACTAAGTTAGCGTCTACTTCACAAAGCTACGCTTCTGGTGCATGGCCGGTATTTCACGTGATTGTTAAGTTATGTTTTACATGTTACGTTTTATGTTCCGTACAACTGATTTATCTTAATAAAAGATTATTATTTTAACACATATCCAGACACGGTAGCGTTAAGTTACATTCACGGGTTCTTTGATCAATCCATGAAAGTTGAACGCCCGAGATGCAGGCAATGTACGAGGAAACCGTTAATATTCCCTCATACATTTGCAACCTCGAATATAATATTATTAGGCCTACATGTTGTCACCACAAAATCAACGAATCGAACAATATTTAATAATAACCACGGACTATGCTATACCAAAATAGCAGATCTTATGTATGCAGCAGGTGAATGTGACCGATGACAAGTCCTGAATATCTGTTCACATTCAACTTAGCCGTTGTCTATATCTGCGTCGCATTTTTTGGAACGCGTCCACCGATACACGTCCAACGAATTAGGTTTACTGGCTTACGTAATGTTGGGCATTTGTTTTGGCAAAGCGTGCCCGAAGTGGATGTCTCCCCTGTTCAAAGTAGACTCACATCTGGACAGGACGACACTAGTAGTTGATAAAATAATTCTGTCCGACGGTGCTTCGACACCGATGTTGATGTCCAGTGCGCACACGTGTTGACAGCAGACTTTGGATGAGTGGGTGTCACTCTTTTCAACGACGAGGTGTCGTCAGGTGCGTGCAGTACACTATGTCAGCTAAGTTGACAATTGTTGATTGTTATCTGTAACAATGATTGTATGTAATTTTGTTCATTGAATTAGGGCTGTTCGTGTAGACAAGTGACTATTATACAGACGGTTATCATTCTCAGACAGTCACTGTTATTCAAGTACTAACCGCGCTCGCCGTTTCTTGTGTGCGGCGATTGGACGACAACCCGTCTCTTCAACGTGATATGACCGTAGAGATTTGCGTAGCATTATATTTTGTTGTCAACCAACAACGTTTTGTCGGTAAAAGGATTTTACCAGTTCTAGAAAGGAAATTTTACGTAAATTCTTAACGTGATGACTGCGCATAATTGTGAACCGCCAAAGAGTAATCGTGTGAAGTTTCGCATGTTCTGAAGACGGAACAATGCGAACTGTGTTTTCGCTGCCGCGTCGAAACAATGGCTAAAACCGCGCCGAAGTGTCACCGATAGTTTTCTCGTTCTAACATCTCTATTACTTACTTATCGAAATTAACTTCATTTTTGCATTTCTGTTCGCAATGCACACCCTTTATTGTTACATTAGTTTATCAAATGCATACAATATCACTCCATTTGTACCATTAAACGTATTGCGTTATGGTCGTGCCTACCCTGTCCCATGACATGTGCAACACCACGGAAAAATGCTGTAACGTCTATATGTACTCGCTGCTTTATGAAAGATCAGCTTTTTTTATTTAGAAATGCTGGCTTGACAGAATTGTCCCTCTAAACGACGACGAGGTGTCGTCAGTAACGTGCAGTACACTGACTGTGTCAACTTAGGTGACAATTGTTGATTTTTAACTGTAACAATGATTGTGTGTAGTTTTCTTCATGGAATTGGACCTGTTCGTTTAGACAAGTGATATTATGTTTAGACCGTCACTCGTATTCAAGAACAAACCGCGCTCGTCGTTTCTTGTCTGCAGTGATCGGACGAGAATCAGCCTCTTTAACGTGATATGACCGTAGAGATTTGTATCACACAATATGCTACAGTTGTTGTCAACCAACACCGCTTGAGTTTAATAAGTGCTGTTTAAATGATCAACTAAATCAACTCATAATTGTGAAGCGCCAAGTGTAATTGTTGGCAGTTGCGAAAGTATAAAGACGGGGCAAAGCGAATCGTTTTTTTTGCTGCCGCGTCGAAGCAACGGCTAAACCGCGCCGAAGTTGCAGCGACTATTTTCTCGTTGTAACATCTCTATTGCTTACCTTTCGAAACTAAGTTCATTGATGCATTTCTGTTCACAGTGCACACTCTATGTTGTTGCATTACCAAATGGAGCAAGCGCTTATTGTCAAAACGCTTGTGTTAGGCCCTACTAGTCTAGGGCGCACATAAATACTTAACTCTCACTCACCTCACTCCAGTTTGTCGGGAGTCGAATGTGAATTGTGTTATACAAAAACATTAGCTGAGTTAACCGGCGTTACGCGCGCTAATTTCTGTTTTGAACTTGTGACCCCCGGGGCCTCCACCGCAAAGACGAATTGAAAAATCTTAGTTCACGAAACACTCCAGTGGGCATGCCAGATCGCAAAATCTGTGAAATCCGAAGTAGGTAAATGTTATTTTAAATTTGTGACGCACCAAGATCGCCACCTATATAAGACGACATAAAAAAGTATACAACTATGTATTAACCAACACAGTTGGTCCGCTAGGTCGCAATTGCAGCGGCCGATCCGTACACCAAGCATATCGCCTCTCTAGTCTAGTTTCCCTCTCCCGTTTAGTCGCCCTCTCCCGACTAGTCGACCTCTCCCTTGAAGGCGCCCTCTCCCGTCTAGTCGCTCTCTCCCATCTAGTCGCCCGCTCCAGTCTTGTCGCCCTCCCCCGTTTAGCCGCTCTCTGCCGTATTGTCGCCCTCTCCCTTGTAGCCGCCCTCTCCCGTCAAGTCTCCATCTCCGGTCTAGTCGCCCTCTTCTTTCTAGTCGTTCTCTCACGACTACCCGCACTGTCCCGTCTAGCCGTCTTCTCCCGTCTAGTCTGGCGCCCTCTTCTATTCGCCCTCTCTAACCGCCCTCTCACGTCCAGCAGCCCTCTCCCGTCTAGTCGCCCTCCCCCGTCTCGCCGCAATCTCCCCTCCAGCCGCTCCCTCTGACCGCCCTCTAACGTATAGCTGTCTTCTCCTGTCTAGCTGCCCTCTCCCAACTTGCCGCCCTCTCCCGTCTAGTCGCCCTCTCCCATCTAGCCGCCGTCTCCCGTTTAGTCTGCCACTACCGTCTTGTCGCCTTCTCCCGACTAGTCGCCCTGTCCCGTTTTGTCGCCTTCTCCCGTCCAGTCGCCCTCTCTGGCCGCCCTCCTCGGTCTAGCCGCCTTCTCGCTGCTAGCCTCCCTCTCCCTTTTTTCCGCCTTCACCCTTCTAGTCGCCATTTCCCGTCTAGTCTCCCTCTCCCGTCTAGTCGTCCTCTGTAGTCGCCCTCTCCCGTCTAGTCGCCCTCTTCTTTCTATTCGTCCTCTCCCGTCTAGTCGCCCACTCCCGTCTAGTCGCCATCTACCGTCTAGTCGCCGTCTCCCTTCTAGCCACCCTCTCCCGTCTAATCACCCTTTTCCGTCTAGTCGACCTCTCCTTCTAGTCGTCCTCTCACGTCTAGCCGCCCTCTGCCGTCTAGTCGCAATCTCTCGTCCAGTCGTCATATCCCGTCAGGTTTCTTTCTCCTGTCTAGTCTTCCTCTAACGTTAGTCGCCCTCTCTAGTCTAGTTGCCCTCTCCCATATAGTCGTCCGCTCCCGTCTAGTCGCCCTCTTCTTTCTAGTCGTCCTCTCATGACAACCCGAACTGTCCCGTCTAGCCGCCTTCTTCCGTCTAGTCGCCCTCTCCCGTCTAGCCGCCCTCTCCCGTCTAGTCGCCCTCCCCCGTTTAGCCGCTCTCTCCCCTCCAGCCGCTTCCTCTGACCGCCCTTTACCGTATAGCTGTCTTCTCCTGTTTAGCTGCCCTCTTCCACCTTGCCGCCCTATCCCATCTAGCCGCCTTCCCCCGTTTAGTCGCTCTCTACCCTCTTCTCGCCTTCTCCCGACTAGTCGCCCTGTCCCGTTTTGTCGCCTTCTCCCGTCTTGTCGCCCTCTCTGGCCTCCCTTCTCGGTCTAGCCGCCTTCTCCCGACTAGACTCCCTCTACCTTCTTGCCGCCTTCTCCCTTCTAGTCGCACTCTCGCTTTTTATCGCCCTCTCTAAAAGCACTGTCCCGTCTATCAGCCCGGTCCAGTCTAACCGCCCTGTCCACTGTAGCCGTCCTATCCCGTCTAGTCACCCTCTCCCGTCTAGGCGCCAACTCCCTTCTAGCCACCCTCTCCATTCTAGTCGCACTCTCCCGTCTGGTTGCTCTCTCCCTTCTAGTCCCCCTCTCCTTCTAGCCGCCATCTCCCGTCTAGTCGCCCTCTCCCGTCTAGCCGCCAACTCCGTTCTAGCCGCCCTCTCCCTTCTAGTCGCCCTCTCCCGTCTAGTTGCTCTCTCCCGTCTAGTCGCCCTCTCCTTCTAGCCGCACTCTCCCGTCTAGCCGCCCTCTCCCGTCTAGTCGCCCTCTCCCGTCTAGTCCCCCTCTCCCGTCTTTTCGCCCTCTCCCGTCTAGTTGCTCTCTCCCGTCTAGTCACCCTCTCCCATCTAGTCGACCTCTCCCGTCTAACAACCCTCTCCCCTCTAACTCCCTCTCCCGTCTAGCCGCCCTCTCTCGCCTGTTCGCCCTTTCCTGTCTAGCCGCCCTATTGAGTCTAGTCGCTCTCTCTAGCCGCCCTGACGCGTCTGTCCGCCCCCTCCCGTCTAGCCGTCCTCTCCTGTCTAGTCGCGCTGTCCCGTCTAGTCGCCCTCTCCTGTGTACTCGCCCTCTCCCTTCTAGTCGTCCTCTGACGTCTAGCCCCCTCTGCCGTCTGGTCGCCCTCTCTCGTCCAGTCGCCCTCTCCCTTCTATTCGCCCTCTCCCGTCTAGTCGCCCTCTCCTGTCTAGTCGCCCTCTCCCGTCTATTCGCCATAGTTGTATATATGGTGCTCAGAGTCCCCCGATGTTGCTTTTGCCAGCCATGACGTCACATTCCACCGATCCTTGAACTATACTGGCCAGCCTGCTTTTGTTTCAGGATGAACCGCTAAATTAAACACCCATATCCCAATTACCGTGTGTGTGAGAGCTTGATCCTAATCACCTGCCAAATTACGCTTAATGAAGAATGGCTAGGCAAATTACTGACCCGATAATCTGCGAACAGTGTCTCAATTACCGTGGCGGAGACGTGTTGTAATCAAATGCCAAAATACGGTTAATGGCTAAGCAATCACTAACCCGCTGAGCCACGAATTTAGGCATCCTTATCGGAAAGTCCAAACTATGACGATGTAAATTACAAAATAACCGCGATAAAAGGCACACGAGACACAGAGGTTGACAACTTTCCCAGACACATTTTTTACCCGCTGTAGAACAACAGCTGTGGCGAGTTTTCGATGTCTAATGATAACGTAAACAAGGCACGTTTAAAACCACGATCATCCGAACTCGTGATGGCGGGGAAGGGTTTCCGGAAATGACCTAAGTGTTCGTGTGCAAATATCAACGAAAACATTCAGGGGAAATTACGTTTTTGTCACTTAATGCAGGATGAACCGAAAATGAATAAAAACATATAAATTGATTACTTTTTAAAATATATATATATTTTTTTGGGCAGAAAATTAATATTAATAAATTATAAAATTATAATTATTAATTAAAATTATAAAACAATAATAATTTATTGATTAAAAACATAATAACAATTAATTAACATTTATTAAAATTAGTAATTAAAATTAATGAATTAGCTAACATTTTATTAATGATTTAATGAATTAATAATTAATTTATATAAAACAGTTATTAAATTAATTAACTAAAATTAATTAAAAAGTAATTAAGCACAAACACGTGCATGCAAGCACTTACATGTAGGCCTACGTGTACACGCACACGCACGAAGACGCACAGCGCGTATAGTGTACGAACTTGCTTCTATATTCATTTTATGGCAGCGCAACCGATCCGGGAACTTTTCCAACAGTGAGGTGTATTTAAAAAAATATCTATATGCTATTCAGACCTTCGAATTGACAATATCTAGCCACCATGCTCCTAGATAGGAATATTTCGGCTAAATAGTTTCCGGAAATGGGACACGTCTATTTGCGAATTACATTATTTCATTCCGACGTGGGTGGCAATCACAGTATATCATACTAACAATGATTACGGTCGTTGAGTTGTTATGGTGACATTATCTAAAGGGTCATTCTAACTCATTCGGCTATCTCCGAATAAATAAACTCCGCGTCCTCCTGGTTCAATCCTTTTTCATGATTGCGACATTATCTCAACTGCAATTGAGCAGTTCCCAAACAACGCCGGCCGAGTCGTGTTCAGTATGCTGCATAAAGTGACAGAAACATAATTTCTTGTGAATGTTTTCGTTGATATATGCACACGCACACTCGCACGCACACTGGCCCGTATTATAGGCGCGCGCGCAGTTTGGCTGTTTGCTTAGGTCATTCCCGGAAACCCTTCTCCACCATAAGTTTGGATGATCGTGCTTTTAAAAGTGCCTTGTTTGACATTATCATTAGACATCGACAACTCGCCACCACTGTTATTCTACAGCGGGTGAAACATTTGTCTGGGACAGTTGTCAACTCTTTGTGTTTCGTATGCCTTTTATCGCGGTTGTTTTGTAATTTACATCGGCATAGTTTGAGCTTTCCGATAAGGATGCTTAAATTCGTGGATTAGCGGGTTAGTGATTGCTTAGCCATTAACCGTATTTTGGCTGTTGATTACAATACATCTCCACCACGGTAATTGAGACACTGTTCGCAGATTTTCGGGTCAGTGATTTGTCTAGCCAATCTCCATTAAGCGTAATTTGGATAAGTGGCAAAATACATACGCTGTAGCACTGTAGCGATAGGACAATTAGTAGGCCTACATTTATCATTCACCTTATAAGCATTACAACCCAGGTGCTAGTAATACATAATTCACTGATTTAAACTAATCAACAACTGTCATATCTTGTAAATACACTTATCTATGTATAACTAGATACGTTATCTTAATTATTGTATTACAAAAAAAAAATTCCTTAAATTGTCAGATAGCAGATACAATGTTTCAGTTGTATACAAGGCTATTTGCCTAGTGGTTTAGCATGCCTGCTTTTTGGCTGAGCAGTGTGGTCGCAACCTGAAATGTGAAAAGTGTCGGCAAGTCGGCTATAAATTAATAACTATATACCCTCTTCTATGAGCAATACATAAAAAACAAAAGGTATTCTAAAAGAAGGAAGCTATAGAACAAATAAAGCACAGTGAACTGTTTTAACAAAACATTTTGTCATTGAATATTTGGTATTTTGTCATTGAAATATTTGGCCTTTGTCACTGAAATATTTGGTTGGTACATAATTCATATGCGCACGAACAGAAATAGATAACTGAATATTTCAGTATTTAGGTGAAACATTTGGTCGCTGTAATATATAAATATATATAATTACAAAGACAGTTGGAACTTACAGTTGCGTAACATTAATAGCCAATGACCGACTATTTCAGTAGGCTGGCTAGGAAACGTTCAAGTGACATAATATGACACTTACAGCGCGCCATGTCCTCAAGTGAAAACTTATAATATATTTTAAGACCAAATGTTTTACTATAATGTTTACCAAATGTTTTACTAATAAACAGTTTGGTATCTCACACCAGGACACGGCAGTATAGTCGTTCGAGAGGCTGCGCACAGATCGTACCCCCCTCAAGGCTGCACAGTGACGAGCATATCTGCGTGGAATCCAGCCTGACCTAAAAACCATTCAAATATCACTACATAATAGTTTGTTTGATACTTAACTCCGATTTTATAACATCACGTTTGTTTACACACACAAATCTGTAATATTATTATAATAACCCAGCTAACAAAATCAGGTTACCAGAACGTTAGCAGAACGTTATTTCTATATACGATAACGTTAGCCGGAAACGTTCTCCTAGCGTTTTTTGTTTTGCTTTCGAAAGTTTTTTTTACATTCCCTTAACATTCCATATGGAAATATTACTGCATAACCTAATTATAACATTCTGCTAACGTTACGGGAACGTTGCGTGTTTGCTGGGAAGTAACCTACTCCGGTTCCTGGAATATCAGCGTATCATGGAGGTCGTTGAGCAAAACTTACCTAACCTGTAAACACATAAAATGGAATTTGTCATACAAAATTTGACTTATTAATCACTCTGTTAGCAATAAATCGCCCTGACACTCGGTCAGGTTAGTGAACAAATAAGAGTAAGACAGGGTTGTGGGTGAACTTGTAGATCTGCATTGTTTTAATGTTATTCAATAACCACATGTTCAAATAATCACCATACATAGTATACATGTGCAAGTATACAGACAATCGCCACATAACAATGCAAACTCCCTGATCTACAAGTCAGACTAAACCTACTAACTATCTGCAGTCTACCTACTAACTAACATCTACACAATACATTAATTATACAATAATAGAACTACAAACATACGTAAAATTATACAATAATAGAACTACAAACATAAGTAAAATTATACAATAATCGAACTACAAACATAAGTAAAACAGGCAATAAAGGGAGGGTGGGTGGGAGCTTAAAATTACTCGGGTAAAATACTAACACCGCTTTCAATGTATATCGATTATAACTGAGTAGAGCTGCTGCTGAAACAAGTGAGGCTGATTTGCCGCCAAACACCAGTTTAAATAGAACCGTGGGCCGATTGGGAAATACCAAACCAGATTGCGAAACACCAAAACAGGAAACCACAATATAAACAGAGCCGTGCCAGACACAGACATTGACTGATGACCCTGGCTTTGCATGACTGGGCCATAATTAAGATTCTGAGTAGCCTGGTGAATAACAAAATACATAGAAATGCCAAAGAAACCACGTTTCCACCACCCGTGATTAATACGTAATTAAAAATATTTTAATTCTCACGTAAAATTACAGAACAAATGTAAAATGTTACCACATGCTATTAAACATTTAAAAGTAAACATTTGCTCAAACATACTGTTAACTAACAAGCTTTTATCAAAACTACTACCCAATATATGTCTAGTACTACTTTATGAATAATTTTCACATAAGAATTATACTTATCAATCAATATTTCCTCGTTTTTTAACCTTTATGCACCACAAATTTCAACCGTCTATATTTAGATGTTCAACTTTTAAAATAATCTGTGTATAGGTCATCTAAATGATTACACATACCTTTTAAACAAAGCGTCTTTGCTGATCGTAGCACACTGGTACATTAAACAGCGAAAGTATCGAAACGAACTGTATGGCGGCTCGCACTCACCAGTGTAGTAGACTCTCCCGTCGACGACGAAAGAAAACTCGGCAAACAGCACAAGTTGAAGGATGAAAATATTGACCAACATTGCGACAACCTGAGACAAGAGCACCACACGAATATTACGCTGTACTAGAAATATAGTTATGGTCACCATGATTACAGTGAAACCAAACTGGGCCCATGGAAGTGGACACAATGACACCGTCAAAACTTATTCAACAAGATAATAAGCGGGAATTTGGTCATTGTAATGATTAGTAAACATCTCCTTTCGCGGTTGTGAGAAGGCACAACATCGTCACATAACACCCGTTGTATGTTAAACATAACGAAGAACGAGAAGAATGTGAAATCCATGGTATCGATAGGCCCTACTTAGTTGATAGTGATGTTACCGAATTGTCATTATAATATTCCTATTACCATACTACTGACTTGACGTTAATATAATCATTACTAAGTTAGCGTCTACTTCACAAAGCTACGCTTCTGGTGCATGGCCGGTATTTCACGTGATTGTTAAGTTATGTTTTACATGTTACGTTTTATGTTCCGTACAACTGATTTATCTTAATAAAAGATTATTATTTTAACACATATCCAGACACGGTAGCGTTAAGTTACATTCACGGGTTCTTTGATCAATCCATGAAAGTTGAACGCCCGAGATGCAGGCAATGTACGAGGAAACCGTTAATATTCCCTCATACATTTGCAACCTCGAATATAATATTATTAGGCCTACATGTTGTCACCACAAAATCAACGAATCGAACAATATTTAATAATAACCACGGACTATGCTATACCAAAATAGCAGATCTTATGTATGCAGCAGGTGAATGTGACCGATGACAAGTCCTGAATATCTGTTCACATTCAACTTAGCCGTTGTCTATATCTGCGTCGCATTTTTTGGAACGCGTCCACCGATACACGTCCAACGAATTAGGTTTACTGGCTTACGTAATGTTGGGCATTTGTTTTGGCAAAGCGTGCCCGAAGTGGATGTCTCCCCTGTTCAAAGTAGACTAACATCTGGACAGGACGACACTAGTAGTTGATAAAATAATTCTGTCCGACGGTGC
The DNA here is from genome assembly GCA_964035775.1 of Osedax frankpressi. Taxonomy (NCBI): domain Eukaryota; kingdom Metazoa; phylum Annelida; class Polychaeta; order Sabellida; family Siboglinidae; genus Osedax; species Osedax frankpressi. Next base: position 6,153 of record CAXIVS010000446.1, on the reverse strand, counting down.
TTCGACACCGATGTTGATGTCCAGTGCGCACACGTGTTGACAGCAGACTTTGGATGAGTGGGTGTCACTCTTTTCAACGACGAGGTGTCGTCAGGTGCGTGCAGTACACTATGTCAGCTAAGTTGACAATTGTTGATTGTTATCTGTAACAATGATTGTATGTAATTTTGTTCATTGAATTAGGGCTGTTCGTGTAGACAAGTGACTATTATACAGACGGTTATCATTCTCAGACAGTCACTGTTATTCAAGTACTAACCGCGCTCGCCGTTTCTTGTGTGCGGCGATTGGACGACAACCCGTCTCTTCAACGTGATATGACCGTAGAGATTTGCGTAGCATTATATTTTGTTGTCAACCAACAACGTTTTGTCGGTAAAAGGATTTTACCAGTTCTAGAAAGGAAATTTTACGTAAATTCTTAACGTGATGACTGCGCATAATTGTGAACCGCCAAAGAGTAATCGTGTGAAGTTTCGCATGTTCTGAAGACGGAACAATGCGAACTGTGTTTTCGCTGCCGCGTCGAAACAATGGCTAAAACCGCGCCGAAGTGTCACCGATAGTTTTCTCGTTCTAACATCTCTATTACTTACTTATCGAAATTAACTTCATTTTTGCATTTCTGTTCGCAATGCACACCCTTTATTGTTACATTAGTTTATCAAATGCATACAATATCACTCCATTTGTACCATTAAACGTATTGCGTTATGGTCGTGCCTACCCTGTCCCATGACATGTGCAACACCACGGAAAAATGCTGTAACGTCTATATGTACTCGCTGCTTTATGAAAGATCAGCTTTTTTTATTTAGAAATGCTGGCTTGACAGAATTGTCCCTCTAAACGACGACGAGGTGTCGTCAGTAACGTGCAGTACACTGACTGTGTCAACTTAGGTGACAATTGTTGATTTTTAACTGTAACAATGATTGTGTGTAGTTTTCTTCATGGAATTGGACCTGTTCGTTTAGACAAGTGATATTATGTTTAGACCGTCACTCGTATTCAAGAACAAACCGCGCTCGTCGTTTCTTGTCTGCAGTGATCGGACGAGAATCAGCCTCTTTAACGTGATATGACCGTAGAGATTTGTATCACACAATATGCTACAGTTGTTGTCAACCAACACCGCTTGAGTTTAATAAGTGCTGTTTAAATGATCAACTAAATCAACTCATAATTGTGAAGCGCCAAGTGTAATTGTTGGCAGTTGCGAAAGTATAAAGACGGGGCAAAGCGAATCGTTTTTTTTGCTGCCGCGTCGAAGCAACGGCTAAACCGCGCCGAAGTTGCAGCGACTATTTTCTCGTTGTAACATCTCTATTGCTTACCTTTCGAAACTAAGTTCATTGATGCATTTCTGTTCACAGTGCACACTCTATGTTGTTGCATTACCAAATGGAGCAAGCGCTTATTGTCAAAATGCTTGTGTTAGGCCCTACCAGTCTAGGGCGCGCATAAATACTTAACTCTCACTCACCTCACTCCAGTTTGTCGGGAGTCGAATGTGAATTGTGTTATACAAAAACATTAGCTGAGTTAACCGGCGTTACGCGCGCTAATTTCTGTTTTGAACTTGTGACCCCCGGGGCCTCCACCGCAAAGACGAATTGAAAAATCTTAGTTCACGAAACACTCCAGTGGGCATGCCAGATCGCAAAATCTGTGAAATCCGAAGTAGGTAAATGTTATTTTAAATTTGTGACGCACCAAGATCGCCACCTATATAAGACGACATAAAAAAGTATACAACTATGTATTAACCAACACAGTTGGTCCGCTAGGTCGCAATTGCAGCGGCCGATCCGTACACCAAGCATATCGCCTCTCTAGTCTAGTTTCCCTCTCCCGTTTAGTCGCCCTCTCCCGACTAGTCGACCTCTCCCTTGAAGGCGCCCTCTCCCGTCTAGTCGCTCTCTCCCATCTAGTCGCCCGCTCCAGTCTTGTCGCCCTCCCCCGTTTAGCCGCTCTCTGCCGTATTGTCGCCCTCTCCCTTGTAGCCGCCCTCTCCCGTCAAGTCTCCATCTCCGGTCTAGTCGCCCTCTTCTTTCTAGTCGTTCTCTCACGACTACCCGCACTGTCCCGTCTAGCCGTCTTCTCCCGTCTAGTCTGGCGCCCTCTTCTATTCGCCCTCTCTAACCGCCCTCTCACGTCCAGCAGCCCTCTCCCGTCTAGTCGCCCTCCCCCGTGTAGCCGCCCTCTCCCTCCAGCCGCTCCCTCTGACCGCCCTCTAACGTATAGCTGTCTTCTCCTGTCTAGCTGCCCTCTCCCAACTTGCCGCCCTCTCCCGTCTAGTCGCCCTCTCCCATCTAGCCGCCGTCTCCCGTTTAGTCTGCCACTACCGTCTTGTCGCCTTCTCCCGACTAGTCGCCCTGTCCCGTTTTGTCGCCTTCTCCCGTCCAGTCGCCCTCTCTGGCCGCCCTCCTCGGTCTAGCCGCCTTCTCGCTGCTAGCCTCCCTCTCCCTTTTTTCCGCCTTCACCCTTCTAGTCGCCATTTCTCGTCTAGTCTCCCTCTCCCGTCTAGTCGTCCTCTGTAGTCGCCCTATCCCGTCTAGTCGCCCTCTCTAGTCCAGATGCCCTCTCCCGTATAGTCGCCCTCTCCACTCTAGGCGCCCTCTTCATTCTAGTCGCCCTCTCTCGTCAATTACCCTCTCTCTTGTCGGCGCCCTCTCCCGTCTAGTCGCCTTCTCCCGTTTAGTCGCCCTCATTCTTCTAGTCGTCCTCTCCTGTCTATTCGCCCTCTCCTGTCAAGTCGCCCTCTCCCTTCTAGTCGTCCTTTTACGTCTAGCCGCCCTCTGTCGTCAAGACGCACTCTTCCGTTTAGTCGCCCTCTCCATGTCTAGTCGCCTTCTCCAGTCTAGTCGCCCTCTATCTTCTAGTCGCCCTCTCTCGTCCAGTCGCCCTCTCCCGACTATTCGCTCTATCCCGTAGAGTTTCCCTTTCCCGTCTTGTCTCCCTCTCCCGTTAGTCACCTTCTCTAGTCTAGTTTCCCTCCCCGTTTAGTCGCCCTCTCTCATCTACTCGACCTCTCCAGGCTAGTGGCCCTCTGCAGACTAGTCGCCCTTTCCCTTCTAATCGCCCTCTCCCTTCTAGTCGTCATCTCACGACTAGCCGACCTCTCCCGTCTAGTCTCCCTCTCCCCTCTAGTCAACCTCTCCCTAGTAGCCGCCGTCTCCCATCTAGTCGCCCTGTCCCTTCTGGTCGCCGTCTCCCATCTTGGCGCTTTCTCCCATCTTGCCGCCCTCTCCCTTCTAGTCGCACTCTCCCGCCCTGTAGCCCTCTCTAAACGCCCGCTCCAGTCTATTCGCCCTCTGCCGTCTAGCCGCCCTCTCCCGTATTGTCGCCCTCTCCCGTCTAGTCGCCCTCTTCTTTCTATTCGTCCTCTCCTGTCTAGTCGCCCACTCCCGTCTAGTCGCCATCTACCGTCTAGTCGCCCTCTCCCTTCTAGCCACCCTCTCCCGTCTAATCACCCTTTTCCGTCTAGTCGACCTCTCCTTCTAGTCGTCCTCTCACGTCTAGCCGCCCTCTGCCGTCTAGTCGCAATCTCTCGTCCAGTCGTCATATCCCGTCAGGTTTCTTTCTCCTGTCTAGTCTTCCTCTAACGTTAGTCGCCCTCTCTAGTCTAGTTGCCCTCTCCCATATAGTCGTCCGCTCCCGTCTAGTCGCCCTCTTCTTTCTAGTCGTCCTCTCATGACAACCCGAACTGTCCCGTCTAGCCGCCTTCTTCCGTCTAGTCGCCCTCTCCCGTCTAGCCGCCCTCTCCCGTCTAGTCGCCCTCCCCCGTTTAGCCGCTCTCTCCCCTCCAGCCGCTTCCTCTGACCGCCCTTTACCGTATAGCTGTCTTCTCCTGTCTAGCTGCCCTCTTCCACCTTGCCGCCCTCTCCCATCTAGCCGCCTTCCCCCGTTTAGTCGCTCTCTACCCTCTTCTCGCCTTCTCCCGACTAGTCGCCCTGTCCCGTTTTGTCGCCTTCTCCCGTCTTGTCGCCCTCTCTGGCCTCCCTTCTCGGTCTAGCCGCCTTCTCCCGACTAGACTCCCTCTACCTTCTTGCCGCCTTCTCCCTTCTAGTCGCACTCTCGCTTTTTATCGCCCTCTCTAAAAGCACTGTCCCGTCTATCAGCCCGGTCCAGTCTAACCGCCCTGTCCACTGTAGCCGTCCTATCCCGTCTAGTCACCCTCTCCCGTCTAGGCGCCAACTCCCTTCTAGCCACCCTCTCCATTCTAGTCGCACTCTCCCGTCTAGTTGCTCTCTCCCTTCTAGTCCCCCTCTCCTTCTAGCCGCCATCTCCCGTCTAGTCGCCCTCTCCCGTCTAGCCGCCAACTCCGTTCTAGCCGCCCTCTCCCTTCTAGTCGCCCTCTCCCGTCTAGTTGCTCTCTCCCGTCTAGTCGCCCTCTCCTTCTAGCCGCACTCTCCCGTCTAGCCGCCCTCTCCCGTCTAGTCGCCCTCTCCCGTCTAGTCCCCCTCTCCCGTCTTTTCGCCCTCTCCCGTCTAGTTGCTCTCTCCCGTCTAGTCACCCTCTCCCATCTAGTCGACCTCTCCCATCTAACAACCCTCTCCCCTCTAACTCCCTCTCCCGTCTAGCCGCCCTCTCTCGCCTGTTCGCCCTTTCCTGTCTAGCCGCCCTATTGAGTCTAGTCGCTCTCTCTAGCCGCCCTGACGCGTCTGTCCGCCCCCTCCCGTCTAGCCGTCCTCTCCTGTCTAGTCGCGCTGTCCCGTCTAGTCGCCCTCTCCTGTGTACTCGCCCTCTCCCTTCTAGTCGTCCTCTGACGTCTAGCCCCCTCTGCCGTCTGGTCGCCCTCTCTCGTCCAGTCGCCCTCTCCCTTCTATTCGCCCTCTCCCGTCTAGTCGCCCTCTCCTGTCTAGTCGCCCTCTCCCGTCTAGTCGCCATAGTTGTATATATGGTGCTCAGAGTCCCCCGATGTTGCTTTTGCCAGCCATGACGTCACATTCCACCGATCCTTGAACTATACTGGCCAGCCTGCTTGTGTTTCAGGATGAACCGCTAAATTAAACACCCATATCCCAATTACCGTGTGTGTGAGAGCTTGATCCTAATCACCTGCCAAATTACGCTTAATGAAGAATGGCTAGGCAAATTACTGACCCGATAATCTGCGAACAGTGTCTCAATTACCGTGGCGGAGACGTGTTGTAATCAAATGCCAAAATACGGTTAATGGCTAAGCAATCACTAACCCGCTAAGCCACGAATTTAGGCATCCTTATCGGAAAGTCCGAACTATGACGATGTAAATTACAAAATAACCGCGATAAAAGGCACACGAGACACAGAGGTTGACAACTTTCCCAGACACATTTTTTACCCGCTGTAGAACAACAGCTGTGGCGAGTTTTCGATGTCTAATGATAACGTAAACAAGGCACGTTTAAAACCACGATCATCCGAACTCGTGATGGCGGGGAAGGGTTTCCGGAAATGACCTAAGTGTTCGTGTGCAAATATCAACGACAACATTCAGGGGAAATTACGTTTTTGTCACTTAATGCAGGATGAACCGAAAATGAATAAAAACATATAAATTGATTACTTTTTAAAATATATATATAATTTTTTGGGCAGACAATTAATATTAATAAATTATAAAATTATAATTATTAATTAAAATTATAAAACAATAATAATTTATTGATTAAAAACATAATAACAATTAATTAACATTTATTAAAATTAGTAATTAAAATTAATGAATTAACTAACATTTTATTAATGATTTAATGAATTAATAATTAATTTATATAAAACAGTTATTAAATTAATTAACTAAAATTAATTAAAAAGTAATTAAGCACAAACACGTGCATGCAAGCACTTACATGTAGGCCTACGTGTACACGCACACGCACGAAGACGCACAGCGCGTATAGTGTACGAACTTGCTTCTATATTCATTTTATGGCAGCGCAACCGATCCGGGAACTTTTCCAACAGTGAGGTGTATTTAAAAAAATATCTATATGCTATTCAGACCTTCGAATTGACAATATCTAGCCACCATGCTCCTAGATAGGAATATTTCGGCTAAATAGTTTCCGGAAATGGGACACGTCTATTTGCGAATTACATTATTTCATTCCGACGTGGGTGGCAATCACAGTATATCATACTAACAATGATTACGGTCGTTGA
>CAXIVS010000445.1:27500-30000 GCA_964035775.1 Osedax frankpressi | reverse complement strand
ACGTTAACGTTAACGTTAACGTTAAACTCATAGTATTCGTATGATCTTCGATAGAAATTCCGTTAAACTTGTACCCGCACGTTAGTCTCTACGCTCGTTGTTCACAATGTTAGATTTCGATAACCTTAATCGTATTTACTCCCGCCGTTTACCCTTGTTCGGTTGAATTTCATTACTTTTACATTCGGAGCACTGCGTAGAAATCATATCGCTTCATCACCGGCATAAGAATATCGTTACCGCGGCTTTCATTTTAAGGGCTAGTTGATTCGGCAGGTGAGTTGTTACACACTCCTTAGCGGATTCCGACTTCTATGGCCACCGCCCTGCTGTCTATATCAATCAACACCTTTGGCGCGGTTCTCAAACAGCCTTTTCACCTTTTCACGAGCGTCGTCTCGAGTAGGCATAACGCTCCTTTCCAGTCCCGATGCGCCTCGGGCAGGCTCAACAAAATTACCGATCCGAAAGACCGTGCAGGCTTGAATAACCTTAATAGACAAATACCGGGATTACCACTCCACCACGACATCGCCTCCGTTGGTCTGTGTCCAGCGGGCGCTACGTAGAGGTAGAGATTATCTTGATGGCATACGCGTATGCCACCCTTGCTCAACAGGTATGCACATGTGCGAGTAACTAGTCATCACTTTTCAGGCGGATTCAGACAGACTTATCGGGCCAATACCCTTAATAGACAAATACCGGGATTACCACTCCACCACGACATCGCCTCCGTTGGTCTGTGTCCAGCGGGCGCTACGTAGAGGTAAAGATTATCTTGATGGCATACGCGTATGCCACCCTTGCTCAACAGGTATGCACATGTGCGAGTAACTAGTCATCACTTTTCAGGCGGATTCAGACAGACTTATCGGGCCAATACCCTTAATAGACAAATACCGGGATTACCACTCCACCACGACATCGCCTCCGTTGGTCTGTGTCCAGCGGGCGCTACGTAGAGGTAGAGATTATCTTGATGGCATACGCGTATGCCACCCTTGCTCAACAGGTATGCACATGTGCGAGTAACTAGTCATCACTTTTCAGGCGGATTCAGACAGACTTATCGGGCCAATACCCTTAATAGACAAATACCGGGATTACCACTCCACCACGACATCGCCTCCGTTGGTCTGTGTCCAGCGGGCGCTACGTAGAGGTAAAGATTATCTTGATGGCATACGCGTATGCCACCCTTGCTCAACAGGTATGCACATGTGCGAGTAACTAGTCATCACTTTTCAGGCGGATTCAGACAGACTTATCGGGCCAATACCCTTAATAGACAAATACCGGGATTACCACTCCACCACGACATCGCCTCCGTTGGTCTGTGTCCAGCGGGCGCTACGTAGAGGTAGAGATTATCTTGATGGCATACGCGTATGCCACCCTTGCTCAACAGGTATGCACATGTGCGAGTAACTAGTCATCACTTTTCAGGCGGATTCAGACAGACTTATCGGGCCAATACCCTTAATAGACAAATACCGGGATTACCACTCCACCACGACATCGCCTCCGTTGGTCTGTGTCCAGCGGGCGCTACGTAGAGGTAGAGATTATCTTGATGGCATACGCGTATGCCACCCTTGCTCAACAGGTATGCACATGTGCGAGTAACTAGTCATCACTTTTCAGGCGGATTCATATAGACTTATCAGGTCATATACCCTTAATAGAGTCATAGTTACTGCCGCCAAGGATATCATGATTAATCGTCTTAGTTGGTTAATACAATATGCGTTGCTAAATACAATTTAATGTACAAAATCAACGATTATTCAGTATCGTTTAAATAAAACTCCCCGATAAACCGAAACAATTACGAACGATTTGTATTCGAGTTATTTCAGGATATCGGAGAAATTGAATATGAATAAATATGAATATTTAATAAAAAAAAATTTTTTGTCTCGAAAATTTTTTTTTTTGAGGCCCGTGGGCCTCCTCGCGAAAAAATACGTGTTTTTTTCAATTTTTGACATAGGTGCAGTTGACGACTTTTTTTTTTTTTTTTTTAGTTAGCTACGGATTATGATTCGTTCTGTTCTAACTAGTGTAAATAGCTATGTCGCAACTTTTACTTATCAATTGTTAAAAAGTTATAGGCGGTTGAATTTTTGTTTTTTTTTTTTAGACCTCAATAACTCTTAAAGTAATGCGAATTGTATGACCATTCAAACTGTCCGACCTTATATTAATACGAAGATAATTATTTAATTAAAAAAAGTACAATATTTTTTTTGAAAATTTTTTTAGTCTCCGTCCTACTCAAATTTTCAAAAAATCGAGCTCGAAGCTCCGATTTTTGCGAAAAAAGCTTGCTCACGGGCAAGGGAAAAAAGTATCGTGTTAAGCAGCCGCTTTTTTTTTTTTTTTTTCTCTAAAATGCCGTAATAAGTGGGGAGATTTAAAAAAAAAAAAATTTCCATGGAGCCGAAAAACTTAGTCAAATTTTATAAAAAAAATTCACAAAAAATTTTACTAAGTT
>CAXIVS010000445.1:12500-15000 GCA_964035775.1 Osedax frankpressi | reverse complement strand
AATTTTTTACTTGTAAATTTTTTAACTCGTAAATTTTTTGTATCCTTAAAATTTTTTTTAATTTTTGTATTTGTAAATATTTTATTAATTTTTATGGTCGTAAAAAAAACCCGACATAAAAACCTTATAATAAATATTTAAAAAAATATCACCCCCACCCCCCCCCGAAGCATCAAAATTTAAAATGTTTTGTATTTTAATGCTCAGGGTTTGGTTTCGGCTGAAATGTGTATTATTAAAGTAAATTTAATAACACCCGCAATCAACTTTCACCAATTAATTCAACTTCGTCTTCGAGTCCTCGATATTAAACTTCGTCTTCGGGTCCTCGATATTAAACTTCGTCTTCGGGTTCTCGATATTAAACTTCGTCTTCGGGTCCTCGATATTAAACTTCGTCTTCGGGTTCTCGATATTAAACTTCGTCTTCGGGTCCTCGATATTAAACTTCGTCTTCGGGTCCTCGATATTAAACTTTGTCTGTTAACGTTAACGTTAACGTTAACGTTAACGTTAACGTTAACGTTAAACTCATAGTATTCGTATGATCTTCGATAGAAATTCCGTTAAACTTGTACCCGCACGTTAGTCTCTACGCTCGTTGTTCACAATGTTAGATTTCGATAACCTTAATCGTATTTACTCCCGCCGTTTACCCTTGTTCGGTTGAATTTCATTACTTTTACATTCGGAGCACTGCGTAGAAATCATATCGCTTCATCACCGGCATAAGAATATCGTTACCGCGGCTTTCATTTTAAGGGCTAGTTGATTCGGCAGGTGAGTTGTTACACACTCCTTAGCGGATTCCGACTTCTATGGCCACCGCCCTGCTGTCTATATCAATCAACACCTTTGGCGCGGTTCTCAAACAGCCTTTTCACCTTTTCACGAGCGTCGTCTCGAGTAGGCATAACGCTCCTTTCCAGTCCCGATGCGCCTCGGGCAGGCTCAACAAAATTACCGATCCGAAAGACCGTGCAGGCTTGAATAACCTTAATAGACAAATACCGGGATTACCACTCCACCACGACATCGCCTCCGTTGGTCTGTGTCCAGCGGGCGCTACGTAGAGGTAGAGATTATCTTGATGGCATACGCGTATGCCACCCTTGCTCAACAGGTATGCACATGTGCGAGTAACTAGTCATCACTTTTCAGGCGGATTCAGACAGACTTATCGGGCCAATACCCTTAATAGACAAATACCGGGATTACCACTCCACCACGACATCGCCTCCGTTGGTCTGTGTCCAGCGGGCGCTACGTAGAGGTAAAGATTATCTTGATGGCATACGCGTATGCCACCCTTGCTCAACAGGTATGCACATGTGCGAGTAACTAGTCATCACTTTTCAGGCGGATTCAGACAGACTTATCGGGCCAATACCCTTAATAGACAAATACCGGGATTACCACTCCACCACGACATCGCCTCCGTTGGTCTGTGTCCAGCGGGCGCTACGTAGAGGTAGAGATTATCTTGATGGCATACGCGTATGCCACCCTTGCTCAACAGGTATGCACATGTGCGAGTAACTAGTCATCACTTTTCAGGCGGATTCAGACAGACTTATCGGGCCAATACCCTTAATAGACAAATACCGGGATTACCACTCCACCACGACATCGCCTCCGTTGGTCTGTGTCCAGCGGGCGCTACGTAGAGGTAAAGATTATCTTGATGGCATACGCGTATGCCACCCTTGCTCAACAGGTATGCACATGTGCGAGTAACTAGTCATCACTTTTCAGGCGGATTCAGACAGACTTATCGGGCCAATACCCTTAATAGACAAATACCGGGATTACCACTCCACCACGACATCGCCTCCGTTGGTCTGTGTCCAGCGGGCGCTACGTAGAGGTAGAGATTATCTTGATGGCATACGCGTATGCCACCCTTGCTCAACAGGTATGCACATGTGCGAGTAACTAGTCATCACTTTTCAGGCGGATTCAGACAGACTTATCGGGCCAATACCCTTAATAGACAAATACCGGGATTACCACTCCACCACGACATCGCCTCCGTTGGTCTGTGTCCAGCGGGCGCTACGTAGAGGTAGAGATTATCTTGATGGCATACGCGTATGCCACCCTTGCTCAACAGGTATGCACATGTGCGAGTAACTAGTCATCACTTTTCAGGCGGATTCATATAGACTTATCAGGTCATATACCCTTAATAGAGTCATAGTTACTGCCGCCAAGGATATCATGATTAATCGTCTTAGTTGGTTAATACAATATGCGTTGCTAAATACAATTTAATGTACAAAATCAACGATTATTCAGTATCGTTTAAATAAAACTCCCCGATAAACCGAAACAATTACGAACGATTTGTATTCGAGTTATTTCAGGATATCGGAGAAATTGAATATGAATAAATATGAATATTTAATAAAAAAAAATTTTTTGTCTCGAAAATTTTTTTTTTTGAGGCCCGTGGGCCTCCTCGCGAAAAAATACGTGTTTTTTTCAATTTTTGACATAG
>CAXIVS010000445.1:0-2500 GCA_964035775.1 Osedax frankpressi | reverse complement strand
GTTTACCGAGTTGAAAACTCTTAGTCCGTCTCAGAACACGAATAGTTAGGTTCGCCTAATTAATTCGTTGCCTATATGCGAAATCAAAATAGTTTTCTCTTCGATTAGTTAGGTTTGCCTAATTAATTGTTTACCGAGTTGAAAACTCTTAGTCCGTCTCAGAACACGAATAGTTAGGTTCGCCTAATTAATTCGTTGCCTATATGCGAAATCAAAATAGTTTTCTCTTCGATTAGTTAGGTTTGCCTAATTAATTGTTTACCGAGTTGAAAACTCTTAGTCCGTCTCAGAACACGAATAGTTAGGTTCGCCTAATTAATTCGTTGCCTATATGGGAAATCAAAATAGTTTTCTCTTCGATTAGTTAGGTTTGCCTAATTAATTGTTTACCGAGTTGAAAACTCTTAGTCCGTCTCAGAACACGAATAGTTAGGTTCGCCTAATTAATTCGTTGCCTATATGGGAAATCAAAATAGTTTTCTCTTCGATTAGTTAGGTTTGCCTAATTAATTGTTTACCGAGTTGAAAACTCTTAGTCCGTCTCAGAACACGAATAGTTAGGTTCGCCTAATTAATTCGTTGCCTATATGCGAAATCAAAATAGTTTTCTCTTCGATTAGTTAGGTTTGCCTAATTAATTGTTTACCGAGTTGAAAACTCTTAGTCCGTCTCAGAACACGAATAGTTAGGTTCGCCTAATTAATTCGTTGCCTATATGCGAAATCAAAATAGTTTTCTCTTCGATTAGTTAGGTTTGCCTAATTAATTGTTTACCGAGTTGAAAACTCTTAGTCCGTCTCAGAACACGAATAGTTAGGTTCGCCTAATTAATTCGTTGCCTATATGCGAAATCAAAATAGTTTTCTCTTCGATTAGTTAGGTTTGCCTAATTAATTGTTTACCGAGTTGAAAACTCTTAGTCCGTCTCAGAACACGAATAGTTAGGTTCGCCTAATTAATTCGTTGCCTATATGCGAAATCAAAATAGTTTTCTCTTCGATTAGTTAGGTTTGCCTAATTAATTGTCGAGTTGAAAACTCTTAGTCCGTCTCAGAACACGAATAGTTAGGTTCGCCTAATTAATTCGTTGCCTATATGCGAAATCAAAATAGTTTTCTCTTCGATTAATTGTTTTGACTAGCTTTGATTATCTAAAAATTTTAACCATTTCACTATGATTTTATCATGGTGAAATGGTTTTTTATACGTAAAGTACTTCCGAACATTTTATAATTATTTCTGATTTGTGAAAATTTTCAAAGTTGGATATTTTTAACATTTTTGTACACGTGAATATTTTATTAATTGTGAAAATTCGAAAAATTTTGACTCTAAAAAAAATGTTCTTAATTTTTCGTAATTATAAAACTTTTCGAACTTGTAAAAATTTTTTACTTGTAAATTTTTTTAAAATTTTTGTATTTGTAAATATTTTATTAATTTTTCGCAATTATAAAAATTTTCGAACTTGTAAAAATTTTTTACTTGTAAATTTTTTAACTCGTAAATTTTTGTATCCTTAAATTTTTTTTAATTTTTGTATTTGTAAATATTTTATTAATTTTTCGCAATTATAAAAATTTTCGAACTTGTAAAAATTTTTTACTTGTAAATTTTTTAACTCGTAAATTTTTTGTATCCTTAAAATTTTTTTTAATTTTTGTATTTGTAAATATTTTATTAATTTTTATGGTCGTAAAAAAAACCCGACATAAAAACCTTATAATAAATATTTAAAAAAATATCACCCCCACCCCCCCCCGAAGCATCAAAATTTAAAATGTTTTGTATTTTAATGCTCAGGGTTTGGTTTCGGCTGAAATGTGTATTATTAAAGTAAATTTAATAACACCCGCAATCAACTTTCACCAATTAATTCAACTTCGTCTTCGAGTCCTCGATATTGAACTTCGTCTTCGGGTCCTCGATATTAAACTTCGTCTTCGGGTTCTCGATATTAAACTTCGTCTTCGGGTCCTCGATATTAAACTTCGTCTTCGGGTTCTCGATATTAAACTTCGTCTTCGGGTCCTCGATATTAAACTTCGTCTTCGGGTCCTCGATATTAAACTTTGTCTGTTAACGTTAACGTTAACGTTAACGTTAACGTTAACGTTAACGTTAAACTCATAGTATTCGTATGATCTTCGATAGAAATTCCGTTAAACTTGTACCCGCACGTTAGTCTCTACGCTCGTTGTTCACAATGTTAGATTTCGATAACCTTAATCGTATTTACTCCCGCCGTTTACCCTTGTTCGGTTGAATTTCATTACTTTTACATTCGGAGCACTGCGTAGAAATCATATCGCTTCATCACCGGCATAAGAATATCGTTACCGCGGCTTTCATTTTAAGGGCTAGTTGATTCGGCAGGTGAGTTGTTACACACTCCTTAGCGGATTCCGACTTCTATGGCCACCGCCCTGCTGTCTATATCAATCAACACCTTTGGCGCGGTTCTCAAACAGCCTTTTCACCTTTTCACGAGCGTCGTCTC